>JAEIGM010000522.1:0-21710 GCA_018903735.1 Drosophila cardini
GAATATAACAATAAAATCCGCGTTAAAAGTGTTCAAACCCGCAACTTGCTGATAAGGCATCAGCAAGCACCGCTACTGTGCTCTGATTGGCCAGCCAATCGGAGCTGTTCAAAAACTGTTGCATAATTTCAGGCCGTTGTTTAAATAAAGTGTTGCGTTCTTTTGGTCATCGACCAAAAACTTCATCGTAATATACTTCCAGGAGGCGGTTTTAAATAAACAGTCCACTGGTAGTCGAAGTAATCATCTCATTTTGAGCCATATACTGGCTTGCAGAATGAGTGACGACAATGAACCGAGCACGAGCGCCGTTGGCTGTGCTAATTGGCAAGCAGCCATATGGAAGACCGTTCCTGTAAAGCGTAAGGGACCTTCTCCAGACTTATTACGGAAGAAGACTTCCATTGTGAATCGACGCTCATCTTCCTCATCCGAGTCAGATATGTCAACCCAGTCGGAAGGTGTCTCGACACCATTGGAGCCCGGAGAAATTGTACGCAAGTCAGTCAAGGGCATGAATAAGAACAAGGAAGTCAACAATTCCAATAGCTTCGCACTGTTAGCTGGAAAAGATGATGAAAGTGGAAACAACACCCAGACAAAGGTTTCAACTGCTGCGGTGATAGTCAGTACTCCCCTTGCTAAGCCCAAGGCACCTTCTATTTTCATCCCTGGTGTGGCCAATATCGCTGATATGCACACGTTTATCAAGAAGTCTATTGGTAGCGACGGCTACTCTTATAAAGCAGGCAGAGACGGTCAGGTCCGAGTATTGACATCCAGTGTCGACGATTACAGGAAACTAATTGAAGCTCTCGAAACTAGTAAAATTGCTTTTCACTGTTACCAGTTGAAACAAGAAAGATCGTACAGAGCAGTCATCAGGAATCTGCATCACAGCACTCCATTGGAATACATCCGCGAGGAACTGGCCAAACTAGGACACACAGTACGACACCTGACTAACGTAAAAAATCGTTTTACCAAATCTCCCATGGCTATGTTCTTCATAGACCTAGAACCAGCTGCCAACAATAAAGATATCTTCTCTGTCAAGCGCTTGTGCAACGCTATCATAGTTACTGAGCCCCCCCGTAAAGTAGATGATCTAGTCCAGTGCCACAGGTGCCAGGATTTTGGGCATACCCAACGTTATTGCCACAAACCATACAGATGTGTCAAGTGTTCCGAACTGCATAAGTCGTCTGAGTGTACCAAAGACATAAAAGCTCCAGCTAAGTGCGTTCACTGCAATGAGGACCACACTGCCTCCTACAAAGGATGCAAGGTTTACAAAGAAACCTTAAAATTCAGGGACCAAGGCAAAACCCGTCATCACACACGCACACGCGCCGAGACCGACTTCATCAACCCAACGTACACAAACTTCACTTCAAGCCACACCCAGCCTGGTATGTCGTATGCCGGCGCTGCAAAAGGTGCCGCATTTCCTCGCAACCCCACCGATTCCGGTTTCTACTCTCCCCCATCTATGCATCGAGGCAGCCCGACTTATGCTCACCTTGAGCAAGTAATTAAACTAATGCAGGCGCAAATGGCGCAAATGACTCAAACGATGAATACAATTTTGGCGGCGCTATGCAAGTAGGTCTCAAAATCATTATTTGGAATGTGAATGGCCTATGTAAAAATCGGCCAGAAATCGAACTGTACCTCAAACGTAATTACGTCGACATCATGCTGGTATCCGAGACGCACCTAAAAAACCAATCATATTTCAAAATAGCCGGATACGATCTTCTACAGTCAAACCATCCCAGCGGCAACGCCCGTGGCGGAGCTGGCATTTTAATAAAATCAAATCTCAAATATGCTGAAAACTCACCTCTCCTCCTGCCGTGGATGCAAGCCTCTTCTCTGTCCATGGACACCTCTCTTGGCAAACTAACGATCGCTTCCTGTTATGTCCCCCCCAGACACTCAATTGACACACAAATGTTCTTACAGTGCTTGAGCAGCTTTGGCTCAAGGTTTATAATTGGAGGAGACTTTAATGCGAAGCACACCTGGTGGGGTTCAAGATTAAATAATCCTAAGGGACTTTCCCTATATTCCTGCATCAACACGCTCAATTTAACTATCCACTCGACTGGACAACCAACCTACTGGCCAACAGATCCGCAAAAAACTCCCGATATCCTGGACATTGTAATTTCCAGAGGAATTAACATTAATAGCGTATACACTGAAGCTGAATTTGGCCTACTCTCGGATCACAGTGCAGTAAAGCTTTGGGTTGACTTGCCTGTGGAGATTAAAATGCGCATCTCTAGGTTACTCCGTAAGAACTCAAACATTGACAATTTTAAAACAACGCTTGAGGCAACTATTGACACTGACACCTGTCTTAACTCTGGGAATGACATCGACGACGCTGTAGAGAAGCTCTCGCGAGACATATGTGAAGCTGCTTGTGCTAGCACACCACGTACGAGGAGCAATCGATATATTGTTAGTCAGAGGGACAAGTTTATCTGGTCGGACCAAATATCCAATGCTCTCAGGCATAAGAGACGTCTGCGTAAAATATGGCAACGTAGTCGTAATCCTTTGGACAAATCGGCCTTCAATCGCGCTGTCAAAGAGCTGAAAGCGCTGTACTTTAACCTCCGCAATGAAGCCACAGCTGAGTTCCTCCGCAGCGTAGAGCCAAACAACCCTGACCACAACCTTTGGAACGCCACCAAATACCTTAAAAGGCCAACCATGAGGAAGGTTCCCATCCGGAGCCCAAATGGAACGTGGTGTAGATCCAATGAGGAGATGGCAGAGGAGTTTGCGTCACACTTGGCAAACACGTTCACCCCCTTTAGTACATGTAGTGCGGCGGATGTTGATGGTACTCTTTCATTCCTTGAATCCCCATGCCAAATGGCCCTCCCCATTACCACAATAACACCGGATGAAGTCAAGTCGGAGATCGACCGTCTGAAATCCACTAAAAGTCCTAGATACGACGGTATTGATGCAGTCACGCTAAAGTTTCTCCCACAGAGGGTAACAGAGCTCTTAGCTAAAATTTTCAACGCAATCATTGAGATCCGTCACTTCTCTTCTCAATGGAAGTGTGCTGAAATCATTCTTATACCCAAACCTGGGAAGCCAGAGCACGAACTTTCTTCGTATCGACCAATCAGTTTGCTGGCAATACTCTCCAAAGTATTCGAAAGAATACCTCTGGCTAGAGTGTTGCCGCTTCGTGACTGCGGCAACGTGATCCCCGATCATCAATTTGGATTTCGACAACACCATGGTACTCCTGAACAATGCCACCGCATTGTACAGAGGCTGCTCTGTTCATTCGAGGAAAAGAAGTTCTGCTCTGCCGTCTTCCTGGACATAAAACAAGCATTCGATCGGGTATGGCATGCTGGTCTATTGCTCCCGGCTCCATTTTACCTGATCCTGAAGTCGTATCTCACAGACAGACTGTACACACTTTACACGGCAGACCTACCAGTGCTTCAACATAATCAACTCATGGTTGCCACATATGCGGACGACACAGGCTTCATTGGCTCGGCAAAGGATCCAGTAGAAGCCTCAAATATGGTACAGCTGCAATTAAATATGCTTAAACCGTGGCTGATAAGATGGAACATCTCCGTGAACACCGAAAAATCGCAACATATCACCTTTGCAACTCGCAGAGCTAACTGCCCTGCAGTAAGTCTACACGGGTTGCTCCTTCCAACTGTGGACACGGTGAAATACCTTGGACTCACCATGGATAGGCGTCTCAATTGGAAAGCGCATCTCAAAGCCAAAGTAACTCAACTCAACTTGAAAGTTTCCAAAATGAACTGGCTGCTCAACAGAAGGTCCGAGCTCAACATCAGCAATAAGGTATTGCTTTACAAAGCGCTGCTCAAGCCCATATGGACCTATGGCATCCAGCTGTGGGGCACTGCATCCAATTCTAACATTGAAATCCTTCAAAGATTTTAGAACAAGCTGCTGCGTAGGATAGCAGCTGCCCCATACTTTGTTAGAAACTTAACGCTCCATATGTATCTGAAGGTGCCTTCCGTTAAAAACGTGGTACGCCAGGCTGGCCAATCATAGCAACCAACTGGCATTGAAACTGCTAGATAACAGCTCCCACATCAGGCGTCTAAAGAGATGCCATCCCCTGGACTTGCCATTCAAACCGGAGCAGGAATGGTAAAGTGACCCCAGAGGCCAATTATAGATGGACATCGGCGTAATGTTTTGGCCGTACCACCACCGCAGCTGGACGTCGTTTCGATGACTCGGCTGAACTTTCAATGTTTTTCTTACATGCAATGTACTATTTCTCTTAATCATATTTGCTTATTGTCTTTCTAAGACAGACTGTAAATAAACGCTTTAAAAAAAAAAAAAAAAAAAAAGTTCACTATTTTTGCACCACTTAATATCAAAACCCATACCGGCCAGATATCGCACCACAGTCAAATAGAATTACTATATTAAATTTTTTTCGCATTTGACTTACCTTACGCGACACCACTCCCTATATAGGTTTTGTGACATGTTTTCTCTAAAACTGTCACATTATCCAAGGCTTTCCCTAATTATACAATTTTGCATGCATTATATAATAATACACTATTAAACTTCGTTATTTTTGCACCATATATTGTTAAAAACCATGCCGGGAAGATATTGTACCACAGTCATATAGAATTTCTATATTCAATTTTTTTCTCATATGACATACCTTGGGCGACACCACTCCCTATATAGGTATTGTGACACGTTTTCTCTAAAGCGGTCACTTTATCCAAGGCTTTCACTTATTATGCAATTTTGCCTGCATTTCAATAATAATACACTATTAAACTTTGTTATTTTTGCAACATATAATATTAAAACTCATGCAGGCAAGATATTGCACCACAGTCATATAGAATTTCAATATTAAAATTTCTTTTGATTTGAGATAAATTGCGCGACACCACTCCCTATAAAGATTTTGTGACACGTTTTCTCTAAAGCGGTCACTTTATCAAAGGCTTTCTCTTATTATTCAATCTTGCATGCATTATATTAATAAAACACTATTAAACTTCGTTATTTTTGCACCATAAAATATTTAAGCCCATGCCGGCAAGATATTGTACCACAGTCATATACAATTTCTATATTCAGTTTTTTTTCGCAAATTACATACCTTGGGCGACACCACTTACTATAAAGGTTTTGTGACACGTTTTCTCTAAAACTGTTACATTATCCAAGGCTTTCCCTAACTATACAATTTTGCATGCATTACATAATAATACACTATTAAACTTCATTATTTTTGCACCATATAATACTGAAGCCCATGCTGGCAAGATATTGTACCACAGTCATATAGAATTTCTATATTCAGTTTTTTTCGCAAATAACATACCTTGGGCGACACCACTTCCTATATAGGTTTTGTGACACGTTTTCTCTAAAACTGTTACATTATCCAAGGCTTTCCCTAACTATACAATTTTGCATGCATTATATAATAATACACTTATAAACTTCATTAGTTTTGCACCATATAATACTGAAGCCCATGCTGGCCAGATATTGTACCACAGTCATATAGAATTTCTATATTCAGTTTTTTTCGCAAATAACATACCTTGGGCGACACTACTTCCTATATAGGTTTTGTGACACGTTTTCTCTAAAACTGTTACATTATCCAAGGCTTTCCTTAACTATACAATTTACATGCATTATATAATAATACACTATTAAACTTAATTATTTTTGCACCATATAATACTGAAGCCCATGCTGGCAAGATATTGCACCACAGTCATAAATAATTTCTATATTCAATTTTATTCTCATATGACAAACCTTGTGCGACACCACTTCCTATATAGGTTTTGTGACACGTTTTCTCTAAAACTGTTACATTATCCAAGGCATTCCCTAACCATACAATTTTGCATGCATTATATAATAATACACTATTAAACTTCGTTATTTTTGCACCATAAAATATTTCAGCCCATGCCGGCAAGATATTGCACCACAGTCATATAGAATTTCTATATTCAATTTTTTTCGCATATGACATACCTAGCGCGACACCATTTCCTATATAGGTTTGGTGACACGTTTTCTCTAAAACTGTCACGTTATCCAAGGCTTTCCCTTATTATACAATTTTGCATGCATTATATAATAATACACTATTAAACTTCATTATTTATGCACCATATAATACTGAAGCCCATGCTGGCAAGATATTGCACCACAGTCATAAATAATTTCTATATTTAATTTTTTTCTCATATGACAAACCTTGCGCGACACCACTTCCTATATAGGTTTTGCAACACGTTTCTCTAAAGGGATCACTTTATCCAAGGCTTTCACTAATTATGCAATTTTGTATGCATTTCAATAAAAATACACTACAAAACTTTGTTATACCTTGCGCGACACCACTCCCTATATAGGTTTTGTGACACGTTTTCCATTAAACGGTCCCCAATTTTACAATATGCATGCATTATATTAATACAACACTATAAAACTTCGTTATTTTTGCACCATATAATATTTAAACCCATGCCGGCAAGATATTGCACCACAGTCATATAGAATTTCAATATTAAAATTTCTTCTGATTTGACATGAATTGCGCGACACCACTCCCTATTAAGGATTTGTGACACGTTTTCTATAAAGCGGTCACTTTATCCAAGACTTTTCCTTATTATTTAATCTTGCATGCATTATATTAATAATACACTATTAAACTTCGTTATTTTTATTGCACCACAGTCATATAGAATTTCTATATTTAGTTTTTTTTGTGACACGTTTTCTCTAAAACTGTTACATTATCCAAGGCATTCCCTAACCATACAATTTTGCATGCATTATATAATAATACACTATTAAACTTCATTATTTTGGCACCATAAAATATTTAAGCCCATGCCGCCAAGATATTGCACCACAGTTTTATAGAATTTCTATATTCTTATATTAATTTATCGCATATGACATACCTTGCGCGACACCACTCCCTATTAAGGATTTGTTACACGTTTTCTCTAAAGCGGTCACTCTATCCAATGCTTTAACTTATTGTTCAATTTTGCATGCATTTTATTAATAATACACTAATAAACTTCGTTATTTTTCCACCATATAATACTGAAGCCCATGCCGGCAAGATATTGCACCACAGTCATATATAATTTCTATATTAAATTTTTTTCTCATATGACAAACCGTGCGCGACACCACTTCTTATATAGGTTTTGTAACACGTTTCTCTAAAGGGATCACTTTAACCAAGACTTTCACTAATTATGCAATTTTGCATGCATTTCAATAAAAATACACTACCAAACTTTGTTATTTTTTCACCATATAATATTAAAACCCATGACGGCAAGATATTGCACCACAGTCATATAGAATTTCAATATTAAAATTTTCTCTGATTTGATATAAATTGCGTGACACCACTCCCTATAAAGGTTGTGTGACACGTTTTCTCTAAAGCGGTCACTTATCCAAGGCTTTCCCTTATTATTCAATCTTGCATGCCTTATATTAATAATACACTATTAAAATTCGTTATTTTTGCACCATTTAATATTTAAACCCATACCGGCAAGATATTGCACCACAGTCATATAGAATTTTTAAATTCAATTTTTTTCGCATATGATATACCTTGCGCGACACCACTCCCTATATAGGTTTTGTGACACGTTTTCCATTAAACGGTCGAATTTCCAAGACTTTCCCCAATTTTACAATTTGCATGCATTATATTAATACAACACTATTAAACTTCGTTATTTTTGCACCATATAATATTAAAACCCATGCCGGCAAGATATTGCCGTTCTATGTTCTATTTTTTTCTCATTTGACATACCTTGCGCGACACCACTCTTGTAACAAACACATGAAGTGTGCAGCAGACTGGAGGCGTACTCTGCCTACGAGGTCGACTTAAGCTCAGGGAAAGTGGGGTGGGTACTTTGCCACCTAATAAGCTGCTGTGCCACATAACTAAAAATTGTAGACAGAGTTGAATAAGGAAAACGAGGTAACCATTAAATGGAACAGAACAACGGCCAGAATGACAATCTTTAGAGAAGAACTGTGATGTTGATGTTCTTCTTCTTTACCCTCCCAACCTGTAAAGACTTTAAAGTTACATGCCTTTACCCTAATGTCAATGCAACAATATTTATCTCAGGTGCCCATTAAACAGGATATTTTAATTCATTATGATTTTTGGAGAATACAATCGAAAGGTAACCATTCGTAGGTTTTAATACTCATTTTAAGAAAATGCTGTCTTTACAAAATTCAGTTGAGATCAGCTATTTGTCGACATTACGAATTTTTAAAGCAAACATACATGACTTTTAAATTTAATCGCTAAAACGTTATACAATATATGTGTGCTTTTGACTGATTTTAGCTAGGTATGTATATTATCTTTCTTACTTTCAATCAATTTCTTTTCAAATAGTTGTTATACAATATATTATTTTAACTCACTCATTTGTGATGTGGCTTAGCCAGTTTTTTAAATACGTGATTACAGCTGCTTTTACTCCATTGTAGTCGACAGGCCTGAAGACGAACGATGTGCTGTTTGAACTTCAAATGGATTAGAATATATTTATATAACAACTAATGTTCATGTTATTATACATACCATACCAAAATTTGATTTACTTACTTAACCATAAAATTAACCTTAATTATTTAAATCAATAGGAATTTATAAATATTATTTGTGATAGAGCATTCCTTTTTTAAAAATCCTTTCAAATATTCAGATATGGGATTGGAACATTGGCTTCAATTTAACTTGCGCGTAGACGAGCAAAAAGGGTGTCAGTATGCTGACAAAATTAATTAATTTTTACAATACATATTACATTTTATTGCCTTGATCGCATTAAATTCTTGCGTCGGCTTAATTCACCAAAGAAAAGTGAAGAAAATATATAAAAGAAACCTGGAAACGATTTTTCTGTTTTTGCTTTAAATAATGAACCGCGACCCTACCAATAAGACCACGCTCTGCTGATAATTCAGTTGGATTATTTTCATTCACATGCAATAATTGTTTAATTAACACACTGCACTGCTTGCTGCAGTTTGTGTAGTGGAAACGTCGTCTATTGCAAGCAGTGTCAACAAACAATTTGTACATAAAATTCAGCATTTTTGATTAATTTGTTTTATATGTTGTTGTTGTCCGATTTGGACCTAATTTGGTGGGGATATTTTTAATAATTATACACACATCCTCTGTGAGTTTGGTTGCGATCGCTTAACCAACAGTACATGTCTTCATACAAATTTTTTATTTTTGACCGGTTTGTCCTTTGGTAGCTATAGGCTATAGTTGTCCGATCTGGACCAAACTTGGTGAGGACAGTTTAAGGACAGGACACATAATGTGTGAATTTGGTCTGTCTAGCTCTAGTCGTTTTCAAGTTATGGTGATATGAAAATAGTTTTTTACAGTTTTCGGGGGCGGTGGGGGGCGCGGCAAAAATTTGAAATAAACTTGCACTGCGTACACTGTAAACGGACTTTCATTCCAAATTTGGTGGCTCTAGCTCTTGTAGTTTAGAAGATCCAGGTGTTCATACAGACGGACGGACAGACAGACAGACGGACAGACGGACATTGCTATATCGTCTCGGCTGTTGATGCTGATCAAGAATATATATACTTTATGGGGTCGGAAAAGCCTCCATCTGCCTGTTACGCACATTTCGCTTCAGACAAACCTAATAGACACCTATACTCTTTTTTAGAGTACGGGGTCTTAAAACAAAAGGATTGAAAAAGACGTAAACGAAAAATCGGGCGAAAGACAAAAAAGTTCGCTATCGGTGTTTGCTACTTCGGGTAATAGCGGCGAATTGACAAAAAGTGCATGGTGTTTAGACAGCGGCGCTACAGCACATTTGTGTTCCGAGAAATCGTAGTTTTTCAGTATCCGTGAGAACAAAGAAAAAATAAAATTAGCGGGACAAAATTACATAGAAGCTGAAGGCTTAGGAACAGTGATGCTAAAGTGGCAAAATAATGAGATCGAATTGAAAGACGTATTATATTTTAAAAATTTACAATGTAATTTTGTTTCTGTACCAAAGGCAACTGATAATAAGTGCAAAAGTGATTTTTTTGTGGAAAACAAAGCATTTATAAAAAACAAAAACGGTGACACTATCATGAGTTGCAAAAAAACAAAATGATTTATTTCTATTTGAGGAACAGCACAAAAAAGGCATTTGCTGCAAAAACAAATTTAAATCAGCTGGGTCAAGTGGCACGATCGGTTCGGACATTTAGATTTTGACAGTTTAAATAAAATGATTAAACAAGACATGGTTTATGGTCTTCGTGCTAGTGTGTGTAATACAAATGACTTTGTATGTGAAACTTATTATTATTGGATTTGATCCATACAGATATTTGTGGACCTATGCCTCCAGTATCACAAGGTGGCGGACGGTATTTCGCTACATTTATTGACGATAAAACGCGTTATGTATCGGTATACATATTAAAGACAAAGTGCGAAATTCTTGATAAGTTTAAAGACTTTAAAATGCTGGTCGAAAATCAATCTGGAAAACGGATTAAGGCTGTAAGAAGCGATAACGGGCGCGAGTACCTGAGCGGTGCGTTTGAAAAATTTCTGTCGAGCAACGGTATAAAAAGGCAGCTCACGGTTCCTCACACTCCGCTGCAGAATGGTGTGGCGGAACGCGCCAACAGAACCTTGGTGGAGATGGCACGAAGTATGCTGGTACATGCTGGACTTGGTGAGTGTTTTTGGGGTGAGGCTATTGCTACAGCGGCATATCTACGCAATAGATCACACACTACAACATTGTCTGCTACGACCCCATACGAGGCATGGTTTGGAAAAAGACCAAGTGTATCCCATCTGATCGTGTTTGGCATAAAAGCCATTGTTTTGGATAAAACCAGCAAGAAGAAATTTTCGCCAAAGGGAGTGCAACATATTTTGGTAGGTTACTCAGAAACTGCCAGAGCATATCGTCTGTACAACTCTGTAAAAAGAAACGTGACAGTATCCAGAGATGTTGTGTTCTTAGAGCGCGAATTTGTTAAGGATTTGGAGTCCAATCAAAGATCACCAAGTGGATCAGATGTGCTGATTCTGGAGCCTGCTGAGAAGCATGAAATGCAGTCCATTCATGTTGCTGAGCAGGGCCAAAGCGATAACCAACAGGATACTGATGATAATGAGCAGCGAAATCTTGATGCCGATGAACAAAATCAATGCGATGACGGGCAGAGTGATGAAGAGGACCAAACAACGCAAAAAAGGGGGCCAGGCAGGCCAAGAATTGTGCGCACTGGACGTGTAGGTCGTCCTCACAAGGAGTACAATATGCTCAGTGTACTGGATGCAAAAAAAATCGTTGTGCCTACTAGTGTAAAGGGAGCGCAATGTTCGCAACAAGCTGCAGACTGGAAATCGGCGATGCAGAAGGAGTATAATCACCTAAAAAACATTCAGACGTGGAGTCTGGTTGATCGTTCTGCAGGAGAAAAAATAATCGGCTGTAAATGGGTTTTTACTACCAAGTGTGACCAGTATGGCAACGTGCAGCGCTTTAAGGCACGTTTAGTCGCAAAAGGGTGCGGGCAGCAATATGGAGTGAACTACGAGGAAACATTTTCACCAGTGGCTCGTTATTCCTCAATCAGATTGGTGATTGCGTTGGCTGTCGAGCACGAGATGCACTTGCACCAAATGGACGTCTCAGCATCGTATCTCAACAGTGAGCTACATGATGATGTATATATGCGACAACAGTGAGCTACATGATGATGTATACATGCGACAACCTGAAGAATTTATAGACGCTGATCATCCTGAACGAGTTCTCAAGTTAAAGAAGTCTTTGTATGGCCTAAAACAGGGTGGCCGTGAATGGAACAAAAAGCTGGAGAGCACTCTATTGGAGATTGGTTTTGTACCATGTGCTAGCGAGCCATGTGTCTATACAAGCAGACTAAATGGTTTTTTAAATATAATTGTTATTTATGTTGACGATTTTATATTTATTTCTTTAGACGTTTATGTACTAAACGAGACAGTACATTCAAGTGGTCCAACACCAAGCAACGTGCTTGTTAACGCGCGGAACCCTGCAAATAATGCAACCACCTCCCGCCCAACCGACCGAGGGGCACACCGCATAACGTACGGCTAACGAAGAACGCGAAACGGAAATATTACAATACGACAAAATATATAATAATTTATTATGTAAACTATATTAATTAAGATCTAGACAAGTGAGAAAGAATAGAATCTCTAATGAAAGGGATAGAAGTAGAACTACCTACAGCTGGAGAAAGTTTGTTGTAGTTACTACACAAGATTCGAAAAGGGCTATGGACTGCAAAGTTAGTAATTCAGGGTTGAAGAGAAAGGGGAAGAAAGTTTCTAGTGGGTCTGATCGGCACAGCGAAATTAATCTGGCTAATTAATTCAGTGGAACCAATTTCGCCGTTAATTAGTTTGTGTAAGAAAATTACACCGAGCACTGTCCTACGATCAGACAAAGAAAGAAGATTTAATAGCAGAAGTCTACTACGATAAGGTGGCAAGCGTATGTTAGTATTCCAGTTCAGGGCCCTTAGGGCAAAAAGAAGGAATTGTTTTTGTACTGATTCTATTCTGTCTTGATGAATCCTGTATTGGGGAGACCAAATACAAGATCTATATTCAAGAATAGGACGTACCAGGGTGGTGAAAAGTGTTTTTGTTAAATAGGGATCGTTAAATTCTTTCGTCCAGCGCTTTATGAAACCCAGGACACCAAAAGCACGGTTAGTAATTGATAAAACATGCCTATCAAACTTGAGCTTTGGATCCATAAGGATACCCAAATCCACTCAGAATATAATTGTTTAGAAAGGGGAGTCGCCTGCTGAAGGACATTACGTTACACTTACTATAGTTAAGATTTAATAAATTAGCTTGACACCAGGTTTGAAAGCTATAAAGATCAGATTGTAACCTGGTTCCAAGGAGTGACTCAGTGGCCGATACACAGAGTTTAACGTCATCGGCATACATGAGCACCCTAGAGTGACTGATTGCTGATGGCAGATCATTTATAAACAAAATAAATAACAGAGGACCAAGATGGCTGCCTTGTGGAACGCCAGAAGTAACTTGAACAGACTTAGATAGTGTTTCATTAAAGTGTGGTTAAGCCTTGCTAAAATCTGTATAAATGACGTCAGTTTGCAATTTTTTATCAAAGCCCTGCAAAACGAATGATGTAAACTCTAACAGGTTAGTGGTTGTGGATCTATCTTTCACAAACCCATGCTGGCAGGGTGAAATCATAGATCTACAGAAATGTTGCAGTTGAGAAGCTATTAATTTCTCAAATGTCTTGGGAATAGCAGACAACTTGGAAATACCTCTATAGTTGCAGACATTAGACTTGTTTCCTTTTTTGTGAAGAGGAATAATGTGAGATGATTTCCTAACTTCAGGGAAACAGCATGATTCAACAGACAATGTAAATAGTTTATACAGGGGCTTTAAACGGCCGTCAGCATAGTTTCTAAGCACACAGCCTGGGACTCCGTCTGGTCCAGGTGAAACAAGTAAGAAAGGCTACAGTCGAGCGAGCCGACTGTAAAAGACCCCGTACTCACAGAAGTGCGCATTTTCCATAAGAAAAAGAAGAAAAACGGAGTTATTCACATTTTGTATACATACATATTTATATACAAATGTATGTAAATATATACACAATTAAATGCACAATTTCCTTACTTGGCTTATTTTAAAAATAAGCCGTATTTATATAAGTATGTAAATGTTTTAAATATCGAAATACTTCTTCTTATTATTCAATGTTTTGGGAACAGGTTTTAAAAATAAAAGAAATATAATTTATTTAAAGTAGTGCTTATAATTAAAATTGAAAATTTATATATTAACTTTGACTGGGACTCGAACATGCGACCCACGCCGATTTGCAAATGAACGAACCGTAACCCTACCAATTGGTCCACGCTCTACTTCCAAATGGCGTTGATTATTCTCATTGACATTTAATATAAGGCGGGAGTGCATTTTAAAATGTGTTATCATGCGAGACAACAACTATACAAATAAATATGTATTAGAATTGAAATCTTTCATTCAAAATGGTAAAAATTAAAACAATATCTGCGTTCAGTAGCATTGCATGAATCTGTATAGTAACAGAATTTATTTTTGGCGCGTCCCAAAATCAGTTCGGAACAAGTACCAATGAGCGCTAAATGCCGATCAACTGAACAACTTACTTCAATTGAACTACGTTAAGCAGTTCAAAGCAGTTGAACAAGTGCAAAGCATAAGCAAAAATATGTATGTATGCATGTATGTATGAATGTATATACATACACATTAATAAAAGTATGTACGTGCAAGGGAGTTTACTGAATTGTTTTGGACTTTCGTATTACTTTTTTTATACCATACCATGTTATGCAAATACATTTTAAATACAAATAAACGTGATTATTATTTAAAATAGGTTTACAATTTGTGTTAAAATTAAAAAATTTGTATTTAATTTTGGCTGGACTCGAACCTGGGACCCACGCGGATTTGCAAAATAATTAACCGCGACCCTACCAATAAGACCACGCTCTGCTGATAATTCAGTTGGATTATTTTCATTCACATGCAATAATTGCTTATTTAACACAGTACACTGCTTGCTTCAGTTTGTGTAGGTAAACGTAGACTTGGCCTTCACCTGATCTGGCACCGTGCGACTTCTGGCTGTTCAGCAGGCTCAAAAGACCGCTCCGGGGACACCGTTTTGACACGATAGAGGAGATTCAAGCCGCAACGAAGACGGAACTGAAGGCCATCCCGGAAAGTGACTACAACCAGTGTTTCGAAAATTGGAAAAAACGTTGGCATTGTGCATTGTGTCGGGAGGGGATTACTTTGAAGGGGATGAAATTGATTTGGAAGAATAAATAAAGAATTTTCAAAATAAATACAATGTCACCTTATTTTTTGGTCACAGTATAAACAAGTTATGAAAATACTAATGTTATTTAGGCAAAACTTAATAGCAACAAATTCAATATCTAAAGAGCCATCGATTGTTACTTCTTCAGAGGATAAGTTAACATCAACGGCAATAAGCATACCACCACCGCGGCGAGATGTACGATCTCTTAGCTTACTTAGCTTACTACAAAGACCTCTAACATTTTGATAGGCAAATGAGAGGGAGGAAGTTAGTTTTTTCCGGGATCAGAGGCCGAAAAAGGTTTGGGAGGCAGTGCAATCGGAGTCCGATTTCTTTTCTTCGCTGTATATTCTTTTATTATTAGGTGGTCTGGCCAAAATTCTTTACAGCAAATTGTGCCAAAATATTTGGCTGGAACACTTACTTTAAAAGACGAAATTTCCCGAAGATACGAGAACTGGAATTTTTCCACCGTAATGTTGGGTTCTGATTTAGCCTGAATAAAGGCCTTGGCATCATCCGATGTGGTATCAGGGGCAAGCCTGGAAACAAATATTTGTTTTTTGGCGGAACTCCTACAAGAGTCTTTTTATTAGACACTGTAGTTACTTCCGTGAAAGCGACCGCAGTGATTGACTCATTAATTGGTTCATTAACTGCAACATGGTTGACAGCCAACGAATCAGAAACTATAACTTTGGGGTTTGAAGGGATAACTCCAGTGGGTGGAGTAAAATTGTCATCCCTACTAACTACTACATTTAGAGATGGGGATGAAAAATTTATTAAGGAAGGTGCGGACAAAGTGGGAGGACAAAGCTGTGGAGGGGCCGAAAGTTCATTAGGCCGATCGACAATCTAAAGTTGGCCTTTTTACGCTTTGGAGAATCATTCAAGACTTTTAAATCTTTGAATTCTTTATCCAAAGCTGTGAAACTATCGGACAGACTTTTGAATCTGCCAAATAGATCACCAAAGCCTCTTTTAGTGTGTCTCATGAAGCTCATCATATCCATTTCGACATCCCTACAAGCTCCGCATGTCCACTTTAAACCTAATTTAGACTCGATCAGGTCAATAATTCGGCCGTTGAGGCCTGCACATTTTTCATGTGAAACATTTTCACATAGCCAGGAGCAAACAAAATTCACCTTAACGTTTGTTCGAACCTGGCAATTAGTATTGTAGCAGACGTACATGTTGATTCAAATTGAGTTTTAATGCAATACGAAACAGAAATATAATAATAAAACAAGAAAGAATACTATAGTCGCCTCGCGACTTTAGGATACCCGTTACTCAGTTTAATTATATTATTAACAATATATTATATTATTAATTATATTAATAATAGTACAATCGTTTAGGTAATCGACCCTAAATTTTAATTCAGATGACTTGAGAAACGCAGAAAATTTTCATACAAATTCATATTTACAGCGTATTTTTGACCGATCGTCCCTATGGGAGCTATACGATATAGTCGTCCGAGATGAATGAAACTTGGTCAACATATTTATATTACTGACAGATATAATCTGTGTAAGTTTCCCTTCGATTGCTTGGCCAATGCAAAAGTAATTCACATAAATTCATATTTGGAGCGTATTTTTGACCGATCGTCCCTATGGGAGCTATACGATATAGTCGTCCGATTTAAATGAAACTTGGTCAACATATTTATATTATTGACAGATATAATCTGTGTAAGTTTCCCTTCGATTGCTTGGCCAATGCAAAAGTAATTCACATAAATTCATATTTAGAGCGTATTTTTGACCGATTGTCCCCATGGGAGCTATACGATATAGTCGTCCGATTTGGATGAAACTTAGTCAATGTTTATATTATTGAAAGAAATATTCTGTGTAAGTTTCACTTCGATTGATTGGCCAACGCAAAAGTTATTCATATAAATTCATATTTGGAGCGTATTTTTTACCGATTGTCCCTATGGGAGCTATACGATATAGTTGTCCGATTTGGATCAAACTTGGTCAGTATATGTACTCCCTAGACGTGTACTTTATGTGGCAGTTTGGTTTATATAGCATTGCTAAACAAAAGTTTTCTATACTAAAACATGCTATTTTTACCTAGTTTTACCTTTTGTATGCACATAGAACGCCCTAAAGTGTGCGTGTCAAAAAACAAAAGCAAACTTGTACTGCTTGGGCATTTTATCTTTCGTTTGCGACCACTCGGGCCTTTCTAGCTCTTATAGTCTCTGAGATCCTTTTGTTCACACAGACGGACAGACGGACGGACGGACAGACGGACATGGCTATATCGACTCGGCTACTCATGCTGATCAAGAATATATATACTTTATGGGGTCTGCCATGTCTCCTTCTCCCTGTTACATACATTGCAACGAATACAATATAACCTTTTACTCTACGAGTAACGGGTATAAAAACAAGAAGGAAAAGTACAGTCGAGCACGCCCGACCGTAGAATACTCTCTGCAATTTATTCCCGATCATTTAATAAAATCGGTATTCGGGTATATCAATTGAAAGTACTTGCAATAAAACACGTTGAAAGAAAAACATCTGTTTGTATGTATACGCACACATACACATTTGACATTATATGTATGCACGCATATATGTATGTGTGTATATGTTATACATACACAATTGGTTGGCACAGCCAGCATTCGCGGGCAGCGCTGCCGCTAGAAAGCAGCGAAAACGGTCGCTCACATGTTTGTATGTTTCTGTCTCGCTTGCACACATGCAGTGAAAAGGCGTTAAATTATAAACTTTGTTATGTGTCTAGCTCTTTTCCTTATAGTCCGATTTATATGCAACTTTCAAGATAGTTTAATATATTTTGTCTCCAAACGAATTTGAAATTACAAGACTGTAAGATAAGAACATCTGCCTTAAAATCGGCATTGAAGTTTAACAATTATTTTATTTCTTGTGAGAAAAGGGGGCGTGGCAGCCAAAAAATTTTAATGGCTTTATATTTATGTCTTGATTAGGAACCTTCACACCAAAATTGGTGTTCCTAAGTGTCATAGTTACTGAGATATTCACCTAAAACATCAATTTTTTACGAGCTGTGTCTAGTTTTTTGCTCATTGTGGGCGAACGGGGCGTGGCATCGAAAAAAAAAAGATTCTTGTATTGACCTACTTAATATCGAGTCGATAGAGACCAAATTCAAACTTGTAGGTCTTACCATCTCTGAAATCTGTTTGTTCATACGGACAGACAGACAGATGGACAGACGGACAGACAGACAGACGGACATGGCTATATCGACTCGGCTTGTGATGCTGATCAAGAATATATACTTTTTTGGGGGGCGGCCCTCTTTTTTTCTGTTTTACGCACATTTCGCTTCAGACAAACCTAATAGACCCCTATACTCTTTTTATACTCTCTGCAAGAGAGAGTATATTGGGTTTGTGAAAAAAAAAAAAGTATGTAACAGGCAGAGGGAGGCGTGGCCGACCCCATAAAGTATATATATTCTTGATCAGCATCACAAGCCGAGTCGATATAGCCATGTCCGTCTGTCTGTCTGTCCGTCTGTCCATCTGTCCGTCTGTGTGAACAAAAGGATCTCAGAGACTATAAGAGCTAGAAAGGCCCGAGTGGTCGCAAACGAAAGATAAAATGCCCAAGCAGTACAAGTTTGCTTTTGTTTTTTGACACGGCCACTTTAGGGCGTTCTATGTGCATACAAAGGTAAAAACAGGTAGAAATAGCATGTTTTAGTATAGAAAACTTTTTTGTTATCAATGCTATCTAAACCAAATTGACACAGAAAGTACACGTCTAGGGAGTACATATACTGACCAAGTTTCATCCAAATCGGACGACTATATCGTATAGCTCCCATAGGGACAATCGGTCAAAAATACGCTCCAAATATGAATTTATATGAATAACTTTTGCGTTGGCCAAGTAATCGAAGTGAAACTTACACAGAATATATCTGTCAATAATATAAGTATGTTGACCAAGTTTCATTCAAATCGGACGACTATATCGTATAGCTCCCATAGGGACGATCGGTCAAAAATACGCTGTAAATATGATTTTGTATGAAAATTTTCTGCGTTTCTCAAGTCATCTGAATTAAAATCAATAGGGTCGATTACCTAAACGATTGTACTATTATTAATATTATTAATAATATATTATATTGTTAATAATATAATTAAACTGAGTAACGGGTATCCTAAAGTCGCGAGGCGACTATAGCATTCTTTCTTGTTTTCATTTAATTTTTATACTCTCTGCAAGAGAGAGTATATTGGGTTTGTGCAAAAAAAAAAGTATGTAACAGGCAGAAAGGAGGCGTGGCCGACCCCATAAAAGTATATATATTCTTGATCAGCATCACAAGCCGAGTCGATATAGCCATGTCCGTCTGTCCGTCTGTCCGTCTGTCTGTCTGTCTGTCTGTCTGTCTGTCTGTCTGTCTGTCTGTCCGTATGAACAAACAGATTTCAGAGATGGTAAGAGCTACAAGTTTGAATTTGGTCTCTATCGACTCGATATTAAGTCAGTCAATACAAGAATCTTTTTTTTTTTCGATGCCACGCCCCGTTCGCCCACAATGTACAAAACCCGAAACACCCCTCGTAAAAAATTGATGTTTTAGCCGAATATCTCAGTAACTATGGCACCCTAGGAACACCCATTTTGGTACGCAGGTTCCTAGAGACGGCATAATTGTATTGTCATCAAAAATTTTGGACTGCCACGCCCCTTTTTCCACTAGAAATAAAATAATTTGCAAACTTCGATGCCGATTTTAAGGCATATGTTCTTATCGTACAGTATTGTTATTTCACATTCGTTTGAAGACAAAATATATTAAACTATCCTGAAAGTTGCATCTAAATCGGACAATTAACAAAAGAGCTAAACATGTAAGAAAGTTGATAATTGAACGCAATGCCAATGCATGTGTGCAAGCGAGATAGAAACATCCAAACATGTGAGCGAACGTTTTCGCTACTTGCTAGCGGCAGCGCTGCCCATGCTGGCCGTGCCAACCAATTGTGTATGTATTACATATACACACATACATATGTGCGTGCATACATATAATGTCAAATGTATATGTGTGTGTATACAGATGTTTTTGTTTCAACGTGTTTTGTTGCAAGTATCAATTGATATACCCGGATATCGATTTTATTAAGATGATCGGGAATAAAATGCAGAGAGTATTCTACGGTCGGGCGTGCTCGACTGTACTTTTCTTTCTTGTTATTAGACACTGTAGTTACTTCCGTGAAAGCGACCGCAGTGATTGACTCATTAATTGGTTCATTAACTGCAACATGGTTGACAACCAAAGACCTATTGGCTCTCTCTGCTACGCCGTTTTGTTGGGGAGTATAAGGCACCGATAATTGTCGTTTAATTCCACATTCATTTAAATAATTGTCAAATTGTTTATTTATATATTCTTTGCCGTTGTCACTCCGAATGACTTTTATTATACTCTCTGCAAGAGAGAGTATATTGTGTTTGTGAAAAGTATGTAACAGGCAGAAGGAGGCGTGGCAGACCCCATAAAGTATATATATTCTTGATCAGCATCACAAGCCGAGTCGATATAGCCATGTCCGTCTGTCCGTCTGTCTGTCCGTCTATCCGTCTGTCTGTCTGTCCGTATGAACAAACAGATTTCAGAGATGGTAAGAGCTACAAGTTTGAATTTGGTCTCTATCGACTCGATATTAAGTCAGTCAATACAAGAATCTTTTTTTTTTCCGATGCCACGCCCCGTTCGCCCACAATGTGCAAAAAACTAGAAACACCTCGTAAAAAATTGATGTTTTAGGCGAATATCTCAGTAACTATGGCACTTAGGAATGTCTCCATGTCTTAGGTTGTCTCCATACAAATCACCCATGTTCGACCGATTTGTCCTATGGGAGCTATAGGCTATAGTTGTCCGATCCGGACCAAACTTGGTGAGGATAGTTTTAATGGTACCATACACATAATATGTTAGTTTGGTTGCAATCGCTCAACTAACACTTCATGTCTCCATACAAATCACCAATTTTCGACCGATTTGTCCTATGGGAGCTATAGGCTATAGTTGCCCGATCCGGACCAAACTTGGTGAGGATAGTTATAATGGTACCATACACATAATGTGTTAGTTTGGTTGCAATCGGTCAACTAAAACTTCATGTCTCCATACAAATCACCCATTTTCGACCGATTTGTCCTATGGGAGCTATAGGCTATAGTTGTCCGATCCGGACCAAACTTGGTGAGGATAGTTTTAATGGTACCATACACATAATATGTTAGTTTGGTTGCAATCGCTCAACTAACACTTCATGTCTCCATACAAATCACCAATTTTCGACTGATTTGTCCTATGGGAGCTATAGGCTATAGTAGTTATAATGGTACCATACACATAATGTGTGAATTTGGTCCCTCTAGCTCTTGTCGTTTTCAAGTTATGGTTTTGTGAAAATTGTTTTTTCCATTTGGGGGGGCGGTAAGGGGGCGGGGCAAGATTTGAAATAAACTTGATCTGCTCGCAAAACAAACCGTCTTTTTTTTTAAATTTGGTGGCTCTAGCTCTTATAGTTTAGAAGATCCAGGTGTTCATACAGACGGACGGACAGACAGACAGACGGACAGACGGACATTGCTATATCGTCTC
>JAEIGM010000544.1:0-20275 GCA_018903735.1 Drosophila cardini
CTTCTTTGAACCGTTTTTGTTTGTCAAGCAACTTAATCACGATTTGCCCTGTGTTAACCCGCTCATTGGAGTTTCGTTAGTAAACGAGTCGATATAAGTTTTCAATACAGTTTGTAATTCTTCTTTATTCTTGCCATGTACATCAGTGTTTACTTCATTGAACGAAACATTATTAGGTGTAGAACAAATATTAACAGTCTAAGATTTAATTATCTCTACTCCCTCACACGATACCAAAGCTGAATATCATTGTGCCAATATTTCTCTTCCCAAAACAATATCATTTCGCATGCAGTCATCTGGTACTACGTGAAATGTTACATTTAAACAATTTCCGATAATCATAACATCGTTTTGAATTTGCAATGTGCAACTGACGTTGGCATTGCCAATACCTTTTAAAGTAACTACATTAATAATTCTCTTTCCACTTAGCCTTTTTGCAACACTGTCTTTAACCAATGAGCACTCTGCTCCCGAAACAAAAGTAATTTCAAAGATCTCACCTCGTAGCTGCATACTCGTCTTCGGCTCTCCTGCCACACACAATTCAGCCCTCTTCTCAATGCGTAAAGAAGCTCCTCCAGATGCTTTTGGGCATTGAATGGCAATGTGCCCTTTCTCCTGGCAACGATAACACGTAATGTTATCCCTTGCGTATGGTAAAATTCCTCGATGCTCTTGTCTCGGCGGTCCTGTTCCAGTGTGTTGCTTCCTGACTCCGCATTCGCCCATTTTGTGTCCCATCTTGCCGCACTTATGACACCTGATGTGTCCCATATTTGATCGCTTCGCTCCAGGGTCTTCATTTTGAAAATTTTGCGATCTCTTTTCAAGTCCATATACTTGCAATTCCGCCTGCAGGTCTCGTCGATTTTGAATGTTAGCAATGTACGTAATGCGTTGCACCCGCCGATCGAAGTTCGCCATATGTCCAAGAACCATGGCAACTGCAATTTGCTCTTGATCAAGATTTTTCCATTTTGTCAAAAGTGACGTAATCGAGCGACTTGCATATATTGCAAGGCATTCACCGTTGTTGGGTCGACTGTTAAGCAAATTCAAGATGGCGGCAGCCGGCGTCTCTGTATTTTCGAAGCGTTGTTGAAACAATTGCTTAAAATCAGCCCATGTTATTCCAGTATAACATATGTGTGATAACCACTGTGCAGCACTTCCTTCTAGCGCTTTGCTTAATGCCAAAATTAAGGCAGACCTTTGCATTGGCTTTTCAGACAACACAATGTCAACAGTCGCACACTATTGCTTAGCATCGGCGCCCGGCAAGTCGGCGTTAAACTTTGGCAAAATGACAGCACTGTTGTGTTGCGGCTCTTTTACCGACGCTTGCAACGTTTTTGCCAATTCCATATAATTAGCATGTCGCAGTTCCTTCAGGATGCGCAGATGACCCTCCAAACTTGGCTGAGGTGGATTGGATCCCACTTCTGATGTCGGCGATTGAATATTATGATCACTCTCAGACATTTTTTTATCTTTTATTGAGTGCAACGAGTCTCTGCACAACTTGCCAGCATCAAATCTATTTCACAAGAGACTCTCAAAATGCCTCTTGCTGATCTGGCAACCCTGTCAGAGCTACGCTTGATTTTAGTGTTAACTAACATCTCACTCAATAAAACTATACAACCCTATAATATCACTGACGTTATCGATATCTAGTAGTATCGATACCAATTGGACGCTCAATTCAAATAAATAATCTTATCTCCGACATATACATACACATATACATTTGACATTATAAGTATGCACGCACATATGTATGTGTGTATATGTAATACATACACAATTGGTTGGCACGGCCAGCATTCGCGGGCAGCGCTGCCGCTAGAAAGCAGCGAAAACGTTCGTTCACTTGTTTGTATGTTTCTATCTCGCTCACACACATGCAGTGAAATGGCGCTAAATTATAAACTTTGTTACGTGTCTAGCTCTTTTGTTTATAGTCCGGTTTATATGCAACTTTCAGGATAGTTTGATATACTTTGTCTTCAAACGATTGTGAAATTGCAATACTGTACGATAAGAACATATGCCTTAAAATCGGCATCGAAGTTTGAAAGTTATTTTATTTCTTGTGGAAAAAGGGAGCGTGGCAGTCTAAAATTTTTAAAGACAATGCATTTATGCCTTCTCAAGGAACGTACATACCAAAATTGGTGTTCCTAAGTGGCACAGCTACTGAGATATTCACCCAAAACATCAATTTTTTACGAGGTATGTCTAGTTTTTTTTCTCATTGTGGGCGAATGGGGCGTGGCATCGAAAAAAAAAAGATTCTTGTATTGACTGACTTAATCATCGAGTCGAGTCGATAGAGACCAAATTCAAACTTGCAGCTCTTACCATCTCTGAAATCTGTTTGTTCATACGGACGGACAGATGGACAGATAGTCGGACAGACAGACGGACAGACGGACATGGCTATATCGACTCGGCTTGTGATGCTGATCAAGAATATATATACTTTATGGGGTCGGCCACGCCTCCTTCTGCCTGTTACATACTTTTTTTTTTCACAAACCCAATATACTCTCTCTTGCAGAGAGTATAAAAATGGTACTCCTAAGTGCTATAGTTACTGAGATATTCGCTTAAAACATCAATTTTTCCTAGTAGACTATAGTTTTTTACAATTTGCGGGGGCGGTAAGGGGCGTGCCAAAGATTTGGAATAAACTTGATCTGCTCGCGAAGCACACGGACTTTCATTACAAATTTGGTGGCTCTAGCTTTTGTAGTTTAAAAGATCCAGGTGTTCATACAGACGGACGGACGGACGGACAGACGGACAGACGGACATCGCTATATCGTCTCGCCTGTTGATGCTGATCAAGAATATATATACTTTATGGGGTCGGCCACGCCTCCTTCTGCCTGTTACATACTTATTTTTTCCTGTTTACGGCGGATATGCCTACCTCAAGAGCTATAACAGGACTAGACGAGGACGACATGCTGATAGCAACCTACGCTGATGACACTGCTGTGTTGACCAGAAGTCCAAGTATTCGTCAAGCTACGGAAGCCTTGCAGCAATACGTGTGCAGATTTGAGAAATGGGCTGCCAAATGGAACGTAGGCGTCAACAGCAGCAAATGTGCAAATGTTACTTTTGCTATGAGAACAATGTCGTGTAGTGGCATAACTATGCTGGGCTCCACCCTGACGCAAAAGAGCTCCCATAAGTATTTATGTGTTGTACTGGACAGGGAACTAAATTTCCAAGCCCATACAACACTGGTTCGGCAGTTAGTGATGGCAAAATCCATAAAGATGGCGTGGCTACTTGCTCAGAGGAATAACTTATCATTATAAAGCAAAGTCACCATATACAAATCCATTTTAAGCCCTATTTGGAGATATTCTCTACAATTTTACGGCATTGCGGCAAAATCCAATATAAATAAAAAAAATAGGGTAGCTCAATCAAAAATTCTAAGGCGAATATGCAACGCCCTATGGTATATTCGAAATAGGGACATCGAAAAAGATTTAAAGGTTGCTAAAGTGGGCGATGTTATGCAACTTCAGGCATCAAAGTATTTTGAACGATTTGGTGGTCATCCTAACGCGCAAGCCAGACTTCTAATTGCCAGACCTAGAAAGAGAAGACTCTAAAGGTGCCATCCATTGGATCTCCCTACTAGATTTCTCCACTAACATGTAAATAATTTATAATACACTGTAAATAATTTAGTTCTATATATGTACATATGCTTCACCTATGATTGTTTGTCCCTTTAAATGTAAAACTTGATTTAGTTGGCACAAAAGGTAACGGAAAACTTTTTTAAATAAAATATATTCATTTTTTAACAAAAAAACAAGAAAGAAAAGTACAGTCGAGCACGCCCGACCGTAGAATACTCTCTGCATTTTATTCCCGATCATTTTAATAAAATCGGCATTCGGGTATATCAATTGAAAGTACTTGCAATAAAACACGTTGAAACAAAAACATCTGTTTGTATGTATACACACACATATACATTTGACATTATATGTATGAACGCACATATGTATGTGTGTATATGTAATACATACACAATTGGTTGGCACAGCCAGCATTCGCGGGCAGCGCTGCCGCTAGCAAGCAGCGAAAACGTTCGCTCACATGTTTGTATGTTTCTATCTCGCTCGCACACATGCATTGGCATTGCGTTCAATTATCAACTTTCTTATATGTCTAGCTCTTTTGTTTATTGTCCGATTTAGATGCAACTTTCAGGATAGTTTAATATAATTTGTCTTCAAACGAATGTGAAATAACAATACTGTACGATAAGAACATATGCCTTAAAATCGGCATTGAAGTTTGCAAATTATTTTATTTCTTGTGGGAAAAGGGGGCGTGGCAGTCCAAAATTTTTGATGACAATACAATTATGCCGTCTCTAGGATCCTGCGTACCAGAATGGGTGTTCCTAAGTGCCATAGTTACTGAGATATTCGCCTAAAACATCAATTTTTACGAGGTGTTTTCAGTTTTTTGCACATTGTGGGCAAACGGGGCGTGGCATCGAAAAAAAAAAAGATTCTTGTATTGACTGACTTAATATCGAGTCGAAAGAGACCAAATTTAAACTTGTAGCTCTTACCATCTCTGAAATCTGTTTGTTCATACGGACAGACAGACAGACAGACGGACAGACAGACGGACAGACGGACAGGGCTATAACGACTCGGCTTGTGATGCTGATCAAGAATATATATACTTTATGGGGTCTGCCACGCCTCCTTCTGCCTGTTACATACTTTTTTTTTTTGCACAAACCCAATATACTCTCTCTTGCAGAGAGTATAACAAGAAAGAAAAGTACAGTCGAGCACGCCCGACCGTAGAATACTCTCTGCATTTTATTCCCGATCATTTTAATAAAATCGGCATTCGGGTATATCAATTGAAAGTACTTGCAATAAAACACGTTGAAACAAAAACATCTGTTTGTATGTATACACACACATATACATTTGACATTATATGTATGAACGCACATATGTATGTGTGTATATGTAATACATACACAATTGGTTGGCACAGCCAGCATTCGCGGGCAGCGCTGCCGCTAGCAAGCAGCGAAAACGTTCGCTCACATGTTTGTATGTTTCTATCTCGCTCGCACACATGCATTGGCATTGCGTTCAATTATCAACTTTCTTATATGTCTAGCTCTTTTGTTTATTGTCCGATTTAGATGCAACTTTCAGGATAGTTTAATATAATTTGTCTTCAAACGAATGTGAAATAACAATACTGTACGATAAGAACATATGCCTTAAAATCGGCATTGAAGTTTGCAAATTATTTTATTTCTTGTGGGAAAAGGGGGCGTGGCAGTCCAAAATTTTTGATGACAATACAATTATGCCGTCTCTAGGATCCTGCGTACCAGAATGGGTGTTCCTAAGTGCCATAGTTACTGAGATATTCGCCTAAAACATCAATTTTTACGAGGTGTGGCTTAGGTATGGAAGAAGAAGAGCGCAGGAAAAAATGGGAATTTCCGTCATGTGTGTTTGAATGAAAAAATTGCGTAAAATAATTTTGTTAATTATACCAGACATAGTAACTCTTAACAAAAGTTATTTTGTAAGGATTTTACCCATCCTTAGTCATTTAGGCAACAGATATCTTAAGAAATTGTGTTTTTAAGTAAATAAAAAAATAAAGAATTTCAATTTGGATAATTCCATGAGGTAGAAACACAGCTATGAGTATGGGATTTCTCAGCTGCATTGTAAAATGAAGTACACAGAATTTATTTTGAAGCTATCCTATTCGATTCCAAGAGATTTCTCCTGAAACAAAAACGCATCTCGTCCATTGTATCGATTATACACGTGCGATCCCAAGAGAATTGAAAGAAAATAGTTGTAGCTCTGATAAGTCAGCACTATTAGATATTCTTATGTTGATGATTATTAAAAAAAAACCATTACGCAATGTTTTTTAGCAAAAATGCATTAAAGAAATTCATAACTTGATTTTTTTTTTCTTCTTCCATTCCCCGCTTTTAACTGGTGAGGTATCAATTGTTTTATGGCTCTTTTTTGATTGGGCATAATCGGGAAGGCAGATTCGTTAACTTAGTTTAGAGTAATGCTTACTCAATGAAGTGTATATATTCTCCTCAATATCTTATGTTAAATTTTAGAGTTTAATTCCTCGCAAAAATTTACGATTTACATTGAAAGAAAGTAGACTTTGTTTGCAAGCAAGCAGCATCATCAGATTCACCCATTTTTAAAGGATTTCGAAGAGAATAGTTTCAGTTCCGAAAAAATTAAGTCTATTAAGTATTACAATAAATGTAAATGTATGTTTTAAAGAAAAATGACAGTAAAAAGAAATAAAGAAAAATAACCTCAAAATAATATAACCAAAAATGTTGGCATCAACATTTAGTAAATTTGTTCAGAAATTTGTTTTAAAAATATTAAAATGTGGTACCAATATAAAAAATAAGATTGAAAACAATAGTTTGTGATAAAAAATTGTATTTTTAATTTTTATTTTATGTGTCTAATATAAGCAGAAACATTAGTGAACTTTGACTTTAATTTTGAAGCACCCTTTTGACCGAAAGGTCGGTTCGATCATTAATTTTATAGCTTAATAAGTTTTTTAATGACTGCTTTTTAAATTTTTCAAATATCTTTACTGGTTCAAAAGATATGATTTTTGCAAAGTTTTTTGGCCCGCTGCCCCACTGTGCGACGGTTGGCTGGGAGAACATTAAAAATGCTAATCGATAATGGCGCGGCAAAAAAACTATGTTAAGCCCGTGAAGGAGCTGAAAACCATATCGCCGGTCGCCAAACCCTTCTCAGTGAATTCAATCCACGGATCCACTAAAATAAAGGAGAAATGCCTGATAAACATTTTTAATCACACTTCTTCTTTTTCTATTAGACACATTTAGTACCTTCGATGCCATTATTGGATTCGACTTGTTAACACAAGTTGGGGTACAGTTGAACCTTACAAAAAGTCTACTAGAGTATCAGGGCATTTCTGAAGAAATTCAATACCAGAAATGCACTGATGTAAATTTCACCGATGTATACGACATCGTAGTTCCTTTCTCCGTCAAAAATGAGTTGAGGAACATGATACTTAAAAGGGAAAAGGCCTTTTCAACAACAGAAAATGCACTCCCTTTCAACACCTCTGTTAACGCCACAATCCGCATGGTTGATAATGAGCCAATATATGCCAGAAGTTACCCAAGTCTAATGGGCGCTTCTGACTTCATAAACAATGAAGTCAAGCAACTACTAAAAGATGGCATCATCAGACCATCAAGGTCACCCTACAACAGTCCAACGTGGGTTGTTGACAAAAAAGGCACAGACGCCTATGGTAACGCAAACAAAAGATTAGTCATCGACTTCAGGAAACTGAACGAGAAAACTATTCCTGATATTTACCCAACTCCCAGCATTCCCATGATTCTAGCGAGCCTGGGAAACGCTAAATACTTTACTACCCTCGTTCTAAAGTCAGGGTCAGGCAAATATACCTTGCGGAACATGACCGCGAGAAAACCTCATTCTCTGTTTACGGTGGCAAATATGAATTCTGCCGACTACCTTTTGGGCTTAAGAATGCTGGCATCATCTTCCAAAGGGCAATCGATGATGTTCTAAGAGAAAATATTGGGAAAATTTGTAACGTCTATGTAGACGATGTCAAAGTTTTCTCAAAAAATGAAGTAGACCATGTCCGGCACATTGACACGGTACTTAAGTGCCTAATTGAAGCCAATGTGAGGGTAATCCAAGAAAAAACTAACTTTTTAGAGAAAGCGTAGAGTATCTTGGTTTCATCGTAAGCAAAGACAGCACCAGATCCGACCGAAAGAAGGCCAAGGCCATTCATGAGTGTCCCGAACCCAAAAGCGTCTACAGTGTCAGATCTTTCCTTGGTCTGGCAAGCTATTACAGAGTCTTCATAAAAGACTTTGCATCCATAGCTCGCCCAATAAGCGACATTCTTAAAGGAGACGGTTCAGTGAGTAAGCATTGGTCAAAGAAAATAGCAGTCGAGTTCAACGCCTGCGCAACATCTTGGCGTCAGAAGACGTAATTTTAATGTACCCGGACTATAAACAAGAAACAAAATTACAGTCGAGCACGCCCGACCGTAGAACACTCTCTGCCTTTTATTCCCGATCATTTTAATAAAATCAGTATCCGAGAATATCAACTAATAGTACTTGCAGTACAAGACGTTGAAAGACGTTCAGCTAGGAAGTTAAGCCTCTTTTATAAAGATATCTATGGTTTTAGGCCGTAAATTTCCAAGTAATGCGGTGGCGCGAATGATTAGTATTCGATCGTTGAACGGGAGGTCGTGGGTTCGAATCTTGGTCCGTCATTAAAAAGGATATATTTTATTGTGTTGTTTAAATGTGTTGCATTATCGAAAAAAAATTGTTTATTAACAAAATATTAACAAACAATTGAAAAATTTTTTTAAAATGGGTTTTAATAAAAAAAAAAAGTTTATTACTTAATGAAAACATGCAACAATTGGAACTATTGAATTATATTCTTTTAAAGGATTGACCGCGACTCGAACCCACGACTTTGCGTTCGCCGATCAAGCACTTAACCGGCAACGCCATCACGACACTTGAAAGTTTTCGTTCCAAAACCATATATATAAAAGAGGCTTAACTTCTTAGCTGGATAACTATTTTGTCAAAAATAGAATTTAGGGCGGCACGGCCAGCGTCTGCAAGTAGCGCTGCCGCTAACAAGCAGCGAAAACGTTCGCTCACATGTTTGTATACTTCTGTCTCGCTTGCACACATGCATTGACATTGCGTTCAATTATTATCTTTCTTACATGTCTAGCTCTTTTTTTTATTGTCCGATTTATATGAAACTTTCAGGATAGTTTTATATATTTTGTCTCCAAACGAATTTGAAATTACAAGACTGTAAGATAAGAACATCTGAATCGGCATTGAAGTTTAACAATTATTTTATTTCTTGTAAGAAAAGGGGGCGTGGCAGCCAAAAAATTTTAATGGCATTATATTTATGCCTTGACTAGGAACCTTCACACCAAAATTGGTGTTCCTAAGTGTCATAGTTACTGAGATATTCACCTAAAACATCAATTTTTTACGAGGTGTGTCTAGCTTTTTGCTTATTGTGGGCGAACGGGGCGTGGCATCGAAAAAAAAAGATTCTTGTATTGACTGACTTAATATCGAGTCGATAGAGACCAAATTCAAACTTACCATCTCTGAAATCTGTTTGTTCATACGGACGGACAGACAGACGGACGGACAGACGGATATGGCTATATCGACTCGGCTTGTGTTGCTGATCAAGAATGTATATACTTTATGGGGTCGGCCACTCCTCCTTCTGCCTGTTACGCACATTTCGCTTCAGACAAACCTAATAGACCCCTATACTCTTTTTTAGAGTACGGGGTCTAAAAACCAATACAACATCGATATTGTAAACGCTCCTCCTTTGCACAGTTCAGCAAATGGCAAAGTGGAACGATTCCACAGTACGTTAGTAGAGATCGCTAGGTTCCTAAAGATTGACAATAAAATCGAGGACACAGTTGAATTAATTCTGAGAGCAACAGTAGAATACAATAAATCGCTACATTCGGTATTTGCGAAAAACCAGTTGAAATTCTTCATGAGGGACCCGGAAAGCGCAGTTCAGGTATTACTTCCAAACTGGCAATAGCCCAACAAAACACCATAGAAAGGCGTAACGCAAACAGGCAAAACCGCGTATTTGAAGTAGGACAGGATGTATTCCTCAAAAACAACAAGATGTTAGGAAACAAGCTAACCACCCTCTGCACCAGACAGGAAATACAAGCTGACCTAGGAACGTCTGTCTTAATTAAGGGTAGGGTGGTCCACAAGGACAACATAAAATAGTTTTACCTTATATTTAGTTAGGAAATAGTTTCTCCAACACAAAGCACCACAATTTCACCACTCAATCCAATCCAGCTAATACATAATTTCCATAGCAACTAAGTAACACTACAAGTTAACACATAAATTCCATACCAACTAAGTAACACTACATGAATAATGCTGACACGCCAAATTGTGGGTTCAGTGCTCTGCACTAGCAACAATCAGCAGCGATCGTATGATACTTCTTTGCTGGAGTGCTGTGGCGCTAAGAATGCTGAGTCGGCATGCCGACTGTGGTTCGATGGCGCCATGCATTGTCTTTACTGAGTAGAATTATGTTTTCCTTTGTCTTAAGCTTTAATTTAATTGCACTCCGACACACTGCCGTTATTTCTCTTTATTAAATAATATTACTGTACCACAAGGACAGTAATCAATAAAGGTGACGAAGTCAAGTCTCCCACCATAATCATTGTAAGTATAACACATCTAAGGATCGCACTCCAGATCGACGCCTTTAAGGAAAGCTGCCGGACTTGGATCACACCATCAGGAGCCACGTGGGAACACCTCAGCCACTGGACTACATAACCAATTAACTTACATATTTATATTCAATTGTATGTTAATATATACACAAATAAATGCACAATTTCCTTACTTAGCTTATTTTAGAAATAAGCCGTGTTTTGCAATTTGAAATTAAATTTAAATTTAAATTGAAATAAAAACAAGTAAGAAAGGCTACAGTTGAGCGAGCCGACTGTAAAAGACCCCGTACTCATTCTAGTGCGCGTTTTACCATACAAATAAGTAATTTTCGAACGATTTGTCCTATGGGAGGTATAGGCTATAGTTGTCCGATCCAGACCAAATTTGGTGAGGAAAGTTATAATGGCACCATACACATAATGTGTTAGTTTGGTTGCAATCGCTCAACTAAAACTTCATGTCTCCATACAAATCACCCATTTTCGACTGATATGTCCTATGGGAGCTAAAGGCTATAGTTGTCCGATCCGGACCAAACTTGGTGAGGATAGTTTATTGGTACCATACACATAATGTGTGAATTTGGTCTCCCCAGCTCTAGTCGTTTTCAAGTTATGGTTATGTGAAAATAGTTTTTTTGCAATTTGCGGGAACGGTAAGGGGGGAAATAAACTTGATCTGCTTGCGAAGCAGACGGACTTTCATTCCAAATTTGGTGGCTCTAGCTCTTGTAGCTTAAAAGATCTAGGTGATCATACAGACGGACGGACAGACGGACAGACAGACAGACGGACAGACGGACATCGCTATATCGCCTCGGCTGTTGATGCTGATCAAGAGTATATGTACTTTATGGGGTCGGAAAAGCCTCTTTCTGCCTGTTACGCACATTTCGCTTCAGACAAACTTAATAGACCCGTATACTCTTTTTTACAATTTGAAATTAAATTTAAATTTAATTTTAAATTTGAATTGAAAAAAAAAAAAAAAAATTATCAAAATAATTCACTGGTGGGATTCGAACCCAGGACTTCACGTACACGCGTCAGAGCCCTAGCAGTTGCACCATGCCCCTCTCTTAAAAGTGTTCGACTATCTGCATTTAAGTGTAACAGTTTTTTTGTTATATAACAAAAATTAATAAAATATCCCTGACGGCGCTCGAACCCATGATCCCGGGTTAACATACAAGTGCGAAGAATAAGATCAGGGATCTTTACTACTTAGACCACACTCCTCATTGAAGTTTATGTAATCGACATAATAATATCGCAATTAAAAGTACATATCGTATTGAATATCGCTATATGATATGTCGTATCGTATGGATACAGGTGCATGCATATATACACATGTACGTACATATAGCATTGGCCGGCACAACCAGCGTCACGGGCAACGCTGTCGCTACACAAGTAGCGAAAACGTTCGCTCACATGTTTGTATGTTCCTGTCTCGCTTGCACCCACGGTTTGACATTCTGTGCAATTATAAACTTTGTAACGTTTTTAGCTTTTTTGTTTATAGTCCGATTTGTATGCAACTTTCAGAATATTTTGAAACATTTTGTCTCCAAACGAATATCAAATTACAATACCGTACGATAAGATCAAATGCCTTAAAAATTGAATTGAAGTTTGAAAATTATTTTATTTCTTGTGGAAAATCGGGGAGTGGCAGTCCACAACTTTTAATGACAATGCATTAATGCTGTTTTAAGCAACCTGCATACCAAAATAAGTATTCCTAAGTGCCATAGTTACGGAGATATTCGCTTAAAACATCAATTTTTCTTAGGATACCACAGTTTTGTACAATTTGCGGAGGCGGTAAGGGGCATGGCAACGATTTGAAATAAACTTGATCTACTCGCGAAGCAGACGGACTTGCATTCCAAATTTTGTGGCTCTAGCTTTTGTAGTTTAAAAGATCCAGGTGTTCACACAGACAGACGGACAGACGGACATTGGTTAATCTGAAGCGAAATGTGCGTAACAGGCAGAAGGAGGCGTGGCCGACTGTAAAAGAACCCGTACTCATACTAGTGCCCACTTTTCCTTATAACAGAGAATGTTGGACTATCAAGATTTTTTAATAGCACTTAAATTCAATTTATATTTAAGTTTTGATATTTACAATGTTTTATATGGATGCAAAGGAGCAAATGATGAATGTTATGATAACAAATATGCGAAACGACATGCGGGAACCGCCAATGCAAGTAACAGCTGATTGATATTACCTCGCAGGGCAATTTACAAAGAGTAATAGAATTATTTTAACTTATTATTTACTGCTGAACCAAACATACTCCCCCCGTTGAACTCCGATCTTCAACAGAATCCTTTTTGGGCAGGAGACACAGCTTATTTACAGCACGCTTTTTAACGCCAACTGTGGTTTTGAGAACAGCAGCACGGGCGATTTCGTCAGAACCTTCGATCATCTCCATGACCCTGGCTAAGGGCCATATCAATGGAGGCAAATTTTCATCCTTGACAAGAACGATGTCGTTGAACTTGACAGCAGGCTTCAATGTTCTCCATTTAGCTAGCTCTTAAAGAAGACATAGTTATTCCTCTCGCCACTGAGCCCAGAATATCTGGTGCAAGTAGGATACTCTCTGCCAACTATCAAGTCGATTAAAGTTGAGGGATGTTAGATCAGGTTCCGTAAACATAGCCGGTGGGCCACCGACCAAAAAATGAGACGGCGTTAACACATCAAGGTCTTCTGGATATTCTCAAATAGGAAGCAATGGGCGAGAATTATTTACTGCTGCTACCTGACAAACGAGTGTCCGAGTGTAGTGGCTTCCTACGTGTAAACGTAAAGCGTAAAACGTAAAGCGTTTTAAGGTATTGAGAAACGCACTCGTCGAAAGATCCTTGACCAGCTCCAGGTGGACAGCTTTCGTTGCAAAACAAATGAACACACTTATGTAGCATTTTACGGGTGCCTTGTTGCGACTTTCTGGTTTGTTGTAAAATGGCTCGCAGAAATCTACACCGGCTATGTCAAACACTCGAGTTTCAACAAGTCGCTTCTTTCGCAAGTCTGCCATTATATGTTCAGTTAATTTTGGTTGATTCCGAAAGCATCGGACGCATTTCTTCAGTACATTTAATACTGTTTTTCGACTGCCAATCGGCCAGTATTGAAGTCGAATCGTGCCCAACAGTGCTCTTGGGGCAGCATGGAGATTGCCTTCATGGGGATTGGTGATACTGGCACAAGTAATCGGATGCTGTCTGGACAATATTATGGGATGCCGAGCCTCATATGGCAGAGTCGACTTTTCGAGACGTCCACCAACTCGCAGGATTCCAAGATTATCCAGAAATGGATTTAACGAGGAGAAAGGGCTTGAACGTCTAACCATGCCTTTCTGCTGCACATCCTTTATATCTTCCTGAAGAGCCCCCTTCTGAATATACCTGAGAAGTATTAAGGTGCTAAAGCGAATGTCTGACAATACAAGACCAGCATGCCGAATTCGATGAATGAACTTGTAGATATAGCCAAATAGACGTTGCATAGTAGGAAATGAATTCAAGTATTTGCATTTCAAGATGACGTCAAACTCAAGCTCCTTTACTAAGAGTATTTTCCGTCGTACTTCTAAGGTTGGCATTTTCAGAAGGCAAGATGCAGGCCAGAGCGTCGCCGGGGCAATTAGGAATTTGGGAGTAGATCCTCAAGAGATTATGTCACCGGGATTAACAGCCGTTGGAACATAATGCCATTGAAATCCTGCGGTGAGTTCCTGTATGGCGGCTATCCGATTTGCGACGAAAATATTGAATTTTGAAGGATCATTTCGTATCCATGACAGGGTTATGGACGAATCCGACCAACAGTGGAATGATCCTGTGAAAAGCTTCATTTGGCAGACATCTACCATTAGTTGTGACAATAAAAGTGCATAGCTCAAGTTTGTATACGGTGAGATCTTTAACGGGGGCTACCCGGGTATTTGGAGCATAGAAGATACGACTCCGGATGCTCTTCCTTCGATACCACATCTATGCAGGCTCCATATGCTGAGAGGATTGCATCACAATAGCCATGAACTTCGACGTCGGCGATCGGATCCTCTGTTCTACAGGCCGCAGCGCATAGACCTATTGATTGGAGCTAGCTTGTTTTATGATTTGCTGTGCGTAGGACAAGTTAAGCTGCTATCAGGATTGCCGCTCTTGCAAAAGACACGACTTGGACGGATTTTGGCCGGTGGTGGTCCACCCCAAGGGGAGTATCCCTTGTGGTCAAGCATGTGTCGTCTAATAATGCAGCAGATGATTTGATTTGCTGATTTTGGGAGGTTAAAAGTGTTCCGGATTGTCTGGCCAAGATGACCAAAGGAGAAATCGATTGCGAGGCCCATTTTGTAAAAACTCTCCGTCGGCTCCCAACAGGTGAATATTCCGTACGGCTACCTCTAAAGCACAGAATCGATCGATTGGGAGATTCCCACAAGCAGGCGTTTCGAAGATTTTTATCATTCTAGAGGAAACTACAACGATATCCTCAAGTCAATGCACAGTACCGAGCTTTTATCAAGGAATAACTAGAACTTGGGCAGAGTCTCTGAAAGCCGGTAAGTATTTTCTACCTCATCACTGCGTGCTGAAAACAGAGAGCACCACTACGAAGCTGCGCGTCGTATTTGATGGATCAGTGGCAAGTGCTACTGGATGGTCGTTGAATGAGGTGTTGATGGCTGGGCCTGTCATTCAGCACAAATTATTCAACATATTGCTACGATTTCGCACATTTCCTGTTGCACTTACTGGTGACATCAGCAAAATGTACCGTTGCATCCGGGTCGAGGACCCAATCAATTACCTACAATCCATCTTGTGGCGGGACTCGCCGTAAACTAAAATAAACGTATTTAAATAAGACACCGTTACTTATGGTATAAAGCGAGCCTCCTTTCTTGCAGTTCGAACAATGCAACAGTTAGCCCTGGATGAGCAATCTTCATATTCAGTCGGTTCTAAAACTGTTCTCAGAGATTTTTATGTGGATGATCTCATATCTGGTGGTGCTTCGGTGAAGAAGGCAATGCAAGTATTAGCTCAATTAGAATGATTACTCGCTAAAAGGTTGCTTCCAAAAATGGTGCTCGAGCCATGAACAAGTGCTAGAAATGGTTCCGGAGAAGGACAAGGAGTCTTTCGTGAAATTCAGCGATGGAATCGACATAACGATAACGCTCGGTCTTGCATGGAATCCCTCAACCGACAGGCTACTGTTTTCCCTGGACTCTTTCAAGCCGTCGTCTAAGCATTGCAAAAGATCTGTGCTTTCAACAATTGCACGCTTTTACGATCCACTAGGATTAATTGAACCTGTCATTGTCAAAACAAAAATATTTCTTCAACTTCTTTGGAAGGAAAACTTAAACTTTGACGAAAGTCTTTCGGCCGAATTGAATACGCCTGAGGAATATCTCCTTATTACATTTACTAATGTTAAGCTCTCGTCATTTCCTAGGCTGATGTTAAATACGATCGCCGACGTCGAAGTTCATGGCTATTGTGATGCAATCCTCTCAGCATATGGAGCCTGCATAGATGTGGTATCGAAGGAAGAGCATCCGGAGTCGTATCTTCTATGCTCCAAATACCTGGGTAGCCCCCGTTAAAGATCTCACCGTATACAAACTTGAGCTATGCACTTTTATTGTCACAACTAATGGTAGATGTCTGCCAAATGAAGCTTTTCACAGGATCATTCCACTGTTGGTCGGATTCGTCCATAACCCTGTCATGGATACGAGATGATCCTTCAAAATGCAATATTTTCGTCGCAAATCGCATAGTCGCTATACAGGAACTCACCGCAGGTTTTCAATGGCATTATGTTCCAACGGCTGTTAATCCCGCTGACATAATCTCTAGAGGATCTAATGTTGGTTGGGATGTTGTTGTTTGGGATGCTCCAGTTTTCGACATCGAATTTGGAACTCGGATGCTTGTCTGCTATGACTAGAGCTACAATTGCAGTAATTGTTGTCGAGTAGTCCGATGATGGCGACTGCAGCTCTAAGGTTGCAGTACATCCATCCGTAGTAAAGGGAGTGTCTCCACAGCTGCTTGACATCGAGTTTCCTTTAGCTGGAGCTGTTGCGCATATCGAGTAGTAACTAAGTGTAACTGTGATTCTGCATCCAAAACTGCACGACATGGAACTAAAACGCCAGCGCGATTCTTTACTAGCACAACTGCAGTGGCCAATAGCACATCAAGAGAAGAGGAGGAGGTGACGGGCTCTGCAGCAGCATTCGGATGATAAGGAGTAGTTGCTAGTGTCGAAGAGCCTATATGTAGCAAAGAGTGATGTTTGGATCGACATGAACAACATTTTCCAGAGTTGCACGATCGTAATAGATGTCCCCTTTTTAGGCAGTTTAGGCATAGATGCAATCGCTTTGCTTCCTTTAAGCGTAGCGCAGGAGACAGATTACTGAATAGACTGCACTGATATATACCATGACCATGGCTATCACAAAACACGCAAGCTTCATTGCTGGAACTTGTGGCAACGACAGCTGATCTATTTTGATTGACGTTGTTGCTCTTTCCCAACTGAGATTTGGGCGGATAAAAGACCAAATCGTGATCTACACTCTCTAGCATTCTGCAACGACCGTCCAAAAACGCTGCGAACTGATTTCAGGATCGAATGACATTTGAAGTGTTCGACTCTTGCAATTTCTCCTCCCAACTTGACAGAGAAGCGGAATCCAATTTTTGGAGTAGCGCCTGCGTCATAATACACTCGGCAATCTGCTCCATGCTTCCCAAGCTTGTAAGAGCTCTCATATGAGCATTCACCTTGTCTGAAAATTAGCGCAATCCTCCAGCAGAACAGCAGAACCATTATCTACTCTTTTAAAACTCATAAGCCCAGCAATATGAGCTTGTAGAACCAAACGTGGGTTATCGAACCTTTTGCGAAGCAACTCCAAAGCTTTGACATAATTTGCATCCAAAATCTCCAACGACCGAATGGTTCCCAGAGCAGAGTCCTTTAAACATAGCCGCAAATGCTGCAACTTCTCGATATTAGTAAGATCCGGATGATTGCCGATTACTGTTGAGAACATTGAGTAAAAGTCTGCCCAAACCAAACGTGGGTTATCGAACCTTTTGCGAAGCAACTCCAAAGCTTTGACATAATTTGTATCCAAAATCTCCAACAACCGAATGGTACCAAGAGCAGAGTCCTTTAAACATAGCCGCAAATGCTGCAACTTCTCGATATAAGTAAGATCCGGATGATTGCCGATTACTGTTGAGAACATTGAGTAAAAGTCTGCCCACTCTGTGTAACCACCGGAGAATGGAGGCAGTTTGATACTCGGCAAGGCTGAGAACGCTCTTGGCTTGTTTGGCGTTACCGCCGTACAAAGGTAGAGCAATGCGGATGGGAAATGCTGCACTTGGCGACTTGAGATCGGACTGATGGCTCCAGAATTGTTGAAAGGCCATCAAACGACAATCGCAACTCACTGCCCATCTCATTGAAATCCAGCTCCTCTAAACTAATTTGAGTTTCTTCAAATGATAATGATAGTTCATCTATTCGCTTGAGAAAAGTTGTCAAAACAATTTCATCCAATGCAGCAAGAGGCGATTGGTTTATGTTGGTTTGCAAGGGCTGCAGACGCTTGTAAATCGAAGCTGCCTTATGCTTCAAAAAGATCAACCTGGCTACTGGCTGAATATTTGTCTCTTCTTGTGCATTTGCAATAGTTAAACAGCTCTCACTGTACTGAAATGCTGACTGCTTGAATGCAAGCCGATATGTAACGGCATATGTACTTGATTTTTTAACTAATTATGTTAATGAAATATTAATTAATTATTTTAGCCATCACGAAATTTGTAGCTAAACGAAAAGTCAAAAGATCACGTCGGGGTCAACAAATGTTGGACTGTCAAACTTTTTTGATAGCACTTATCAATTTTTGTTATATTTAGACGTTGATGTACTAACGAGACAGTACATTCAAGTGGTCCAACAACACCAAGCAACGTGCTTGTTAACGCGCCGAACCCTGCAAATAATGCAACCACCTCCCGCCCAACCGACCGAGGGGCACACCGCATAACGTACGGCTAACGAAGAACGCGAAACGGATTTAGTAAAAAACGATTACAATATAATAAAAATCCATTACAATATGACAAAATATTACAATACGACAAAATAAATATAAAAAATTTCGCCGTTGTTTAGTTTGTGTAAGAAAATTACACCGAGCACTGTCCTACAATCAGACAAAGAAGGAAGATTTAATAGCAGAAGTCTACTACGATAAGATGGCAAGCGTATGTTAGTATTCCAGTTAAGGGCCCTTAGGGCAAAAAGAAGGAATTGTTTTTGTATTGATTCTATTCTGTCTTGATGAATCCTGTATTGGGGAGACCAAATACAAGATCCATATTCAAGAATAGGACGTACCAGGATGGTGAAAAGTGTTTTTGTTAAATAAAGATCGTTAAAATCTTTCGACCAGCGCTTTATGAAACCCAGGACACCAAAAGCACGGTTAGTAATTGATAAAACATGCCTATCAAACTTGAGCTTTGGATCCATAAGGATACCCAAATCAATGACCGACTCAATTCTATGAAGGGAGTTGCCACTCAGAATATAATTGTTTAGAAAGGGAAGTCGCCTGCTGAAGGACATTACGTTACACTTACTATAGTTAAGATTTAATAAATTAGCTTGACACCAGGTTTGAAAGCTATAAAGATCAGATTGTAACCTGGTTCCAAGGAGTGATTCAGTGGCCGATACACAGAGTTTAACGTTATCGGCATACATGAGCACCCGAGAGTGACTGATTGCTGATGGCAGATCATTAATAAACAATATTAATAACAACGGACCAAGATGGCTGCCTTGTGGAACGCCAGAAGTAACTTGAACAGACTTAGATAGTGTTTCATTAAAATACACTTGTTGTGTTCTAGAACTTAAGTAGTTCGAAATCCACAGTATAAAGTTATACGAAAGTCCCAAAAGATTGAGTTTATGTATTAAGAGGCTGTGGTTAACGGAGTCAAAAGCCTTGCTAAAATCTGTATAAATGACGTCAGTTTGCAATTTTTTATCAAAGCCCTGCAAAACGAATGATGTAAACTCTAACAGGTTAGTGGTAGTGGATCTATGTTTCACAAACCCATGCTGGCAGGGTGAAATCATAGATCTACAGAAATGTTGCAGTTGAGAAGTTATTAATTTCTCAAATGACTTGGGAATAGCAGACAACTTGGAAATACCTCTATAGTTGCAGAAATTAGACTTGTTTCCTTTTTTGTGAAGAGGAATAATGTAAGATGATTTCCAAACTTCAGGGAAACAGCATGATTCAACAGACAATGTAAATAGTTTATACAGGGGCTTTTAAAAGCCGTCAGCACAGTTTCTAAGCACACAGCCTGGGACTCCGTCTGGCCCAGGTTAAAAAACAGGTTTAATAGCTTTTAGATTAAGTAAAAGCGAGCTTTCAGTGATTACTGGCGCGAAATTACAATTGAAAGAATTTACACGATAAGGGTAAGGTGAATTAGAACTATAATCCTGCACACTGTAAGTGGTTTGGAAAAAATCGGCAAATAAATCGGTGATAGCTTGATCTGTGCTAGCAGTTTCTCTCTCAAAGACTACACTAGATGGAAGCGTTGATGATTTACGCTTCGAATTAACGAAGTTATAAAACCGTCTAGGATCCCTTCGGAACTGTCGCCCACAGTTAGTAAGGTATTCCTTATAGCAATGGTCATTCAAGACAGAGAAATCAGATCGTGCAATCAGATAGCTGTA
>JAEIGM010000431.1:0-28655 GCA_018903735.1 Drosophila cardini
AAGCTAGAGCTTCCAAATTTGGAATGAAAGTCCGTCTATATGTCAGGCAGGTTAAGTTTATTTCAAATTTTTGCCACGCCCCCTACCGCCCACGCAAATTGTAAAAAACTTTTTCACATCGCCATAACTTGAAAACGATTAAAGCTAGAGAGACCAAATTCACACATTTTGTGTATCGTACCATTATAACTATCCTCACCAAGTTTGGTCCGGATCGAACAACTATAGCCTATAGCTCCCATAGGACAAATCGGTCGAAAATTGGTGATTTGTATGGAGACATGAAGTTTAAGTTGAGCGATTGAGACCAAACTAACACATTATGTGTATGATGCCATTGTTACTGTCCTCACCAAGCTTGGTCCGAATCGGACAACTATAGCCTATAGCTCCCATAGGACAAATCGGTCGAAAATTGGTGATTTGTATGGAGACATGAAGTTTTAGTTGAGCGATTGCAACCAAACTAACACAATATGTATATGGTACCATTATAACTATCCTCACCAAGTTTGGTCCGGATCGGACAACTATAGCCTATAGCTCCCATAGGACAAATCAGTCGAAAATTTGTGATTTGTATGGAGACATGAAGTTTTAGTTGAGCGATTGCAGGCAAAGTAACACATTATATATATGGTACCATTAAAACTATCCTCACCAAGTTTGGTCCGAATCGAACAACTATAGCCTATAGCTCCCATAGAACAAATCGGTCGAAAATTGGTGATTTGTATGGAAACATGAAGTTTTAGTTGAGCGATTGCAACCAATCTAGCACATTATGTGTATGATTCCATTGTTACTGTCCTCACCAAGTCTGGTCCTGATAGGACAACTGTAGTCTATAACACCCATAGGACTAATCGGTCGAGGATTGTTGATTTGTATGGAAAAACGCGCACTAGAAGGAGTACGGGGTCTTTTACAGTCGGCTCGCTCGACTGTAGCCTTTCCTTCTTGTTATGTTTAAGTTATTTAATGGGAATGTTTAAACTAATTGGGATTTTTCGGGAGTCTTTGTTTATAGTGGCGATTCTGATATCGTCTTACAATTTTTATGTTTAAGTTAATTTATGGGAATGTTTACATTAGGATTTTACGGGAGTCTATGTTCATAGCTCGGCGATTTATGTTTACAGCATAAGTGTTTGTAATATAAGTATAATGTGTTTTGTGTGTGTGTAGTGGGTTGTCGATATATAACTATATATAGCAGTGTGTGTATATATATAACATTAAAAACAAGTAAGAAAGACTACAGTCGAGCGAGCCGACTGTAAAAGACCCCGTACTCACGGAAGTGCGCATTTTCCATACGAAAAAGAAGAAAAACGGAGTTATTCACATTTTGTATACATACATATTTATATAAAAATGTATGTAAATATATACACAATTAAATGCACAATTTCCTTACTTTGCTTATTTTAAAAATAAGCCGTATTTATATAAGTATGTAAATGATTTAAATAACGAAATACTTCTTCTTATTATTCAATGTTTTGGGAACAGGTTTTAAAATAAAAGAAATATAATTTATTTAAAATAGTGCTTATAATTAAAATAGAAAATTTATATATTAACTTTGACTGGGACTCGAACCTGCGACCCATGCCGATTTGCAAATGAACGAACCGTAACCCTACCAACTGGTCCACGCTCTACTTCCAAATCGCGTTGATTATTCTCATTGACATTTAATATAAGGCGGGAGTGCATTTTTAAAATGTGTTATCATGCGAGACAACAACTATACAAATAAGTATGTATTAGAATTGAAATCTTTTATTCAAAATGGTAAAAATTAAATCAATATCTGCGTTCAGTAGCATTGTATGAATCTGTATAGTAACAGAATTTATTTTTGGCGCGTCCCAAAATCAGTTCGGAACAAGTACCAATGAGCGCTAAATGCAGATCAACTGAACAACTTACTTCAATTGAACTACGTTAAGCAGTTCAAAGCAGTTGAACAAGTGCAAAGCATAAGCATAAATATGTATGCATGTATGTATGAATGTGTATGTATATACACATTAATAAATGTATGTACGTGCAAGGGAGTTTTCTGAATTGTTTTGGAATTTCGTATTACTTTTTTTAGCGTACCATGTTACGCAAATACATTTTAAATACAAATAAACGTTATTATTATTTAAAATAGTTTTACAATTTGTGTTAAAATTAAAAAATTTGTATTTAACTTTGGCTGGACTCGAACGTGGGACCCACGCGGATTTGCAAAATAATGAACCGCGACCCTACCAATAAGACCACACTCTGCTGATAAATCAGTTGGTTTATTTTCATTCACATGCAATAATTGCTTGTTTAACACAGTACACTGCTTGCTGCAGTTTGTGTAGGTAAACGTAGACTTTTCTATTGCAAGCAGTGCAAACAAACAATTTGTACATAAAATTCAGCATTTTTGATTAATTTGTTTTATATGTTGTTGTTGTCCGATTTGGACCAAATTTGGTAGGAATATTTTTAATAATTATACACACATCCTCTGGTAGTTTGGTTGCGATCGCTCAACTAACACTACATGTCTTCATACAAATTTTTTATTTTTGACCGGTTTGTCCTATGGGAGCAATAGGCTATAGTTGTCCGATCCGGAACAAACTTTGTAAGGATTGTTTTAATGGTACTATACACATATTGTGTGAATTTGGTCTCTCTAGCTCTAGTCGTTTTCAAGTTATGGCGATGTGAAAATAGTTTTTTACAATTTGCGGGGGCGGTGGGGGGCGTGGCAAAAATTTGAAATAAACTTGCACTGCGTACACTACAGACGGACTTTCATTCCAAATTTGGTGTCTCTAGCTCTTGTAGTTTAGAAGAACCAGGTGTTCATACAGACGGACGAACAGACGGACAGACAGACAGACGGACATCGCTATATCGTCTCGGCTGTTGATGCTGATCAAAAATATATATACTTTATGGGGTCGGAAAAGCCTCCTTCTACCTGTTACGCACATTTCGCTTCAGACAAACCTAATAGACCCCTATACTCTTTTTTAGAGTACGGGGTCAAAAACACAATATGAAGAAGAACAAGAACAATATTAAACCTTTTAATGGAGAAAAATATTCCGTATGAAAATTCCGAGTCAGGGTTTTATTAAGTGAATTAATTATACTTAAAGTGGTGGATGACGAAATTCCTAAGGAGGTTGACGATACTTGAAAACAGGCAGATCGAACTGCAAAGAGCTTGTTAATTAACCATTTAAGTGACTCATTCCTTAGCTTTGCAGAAGGCGACATTTCGGCGCGTGCAATTCTCCAGAATTTAGACCCCATATATGAGCGCAGAAGCCTTGCGTCGCAGTTAGCTGCACACAAACGTTTGATTTCACTGAAACTGTTAAGTGAAACGACGCTCTCGAGTCATTTTATTGTGTTTGATGAAATAGTGAGTGAGTTATTAGCGGCTGGCGCAAAAATGGAAGAGATGAAAAAGGTTGCGTATTTGCTGAATACTATGCCTTCATCTCACAACAGCGTAATAACTGCAATTGAAACTGTATCGGACGACACTCTATCGTTAGGTTTTGTAAAAAATAAGTTGTTAGATTTTGAAATAAAATTAAGAAGTGAAAGTACAGATACAAGTAAAAAGGTTATGAGTGCAGTTGGAAAAAGAAATTATAATTTAAAAACAAGAAAGAATGCTATAGTCGCCTCGCGACTTTAGGATACCCGTTACTCAGTTTAATTATATTATTAACAATATAATATATTATTAATAATATTAATAATATTACAATCGGTTAGGTAATCGACCCTATTGATTTTAATTCAGATGACTTGAGAAACGCAGAAAATTTTCATACAAAATCATATTTACAGCGTATTTTTGACCGATCGTCCCTATGGGAGCTATACGATATAGTCGTCCGATTTGGATGAAACTTAGTCATTATGTTTATATTATTGACAGATATATTCTGTGTAAGTTTCACTTCGATTGGTTGGCCAACGCAAAAGTTATTCATATAAATTCATATTTGGAGCGTATTTTTGACCGATTGTCCCTATGGGAGCTATATGATATAGTTGTCCGATTTGGATCAAACTTAGTCAATATGTTTATGTTATTGACAGATATATTCTGTGTAAGTTTCACTTCGATTGGTTGGCCAACGCAAAAGTTATTCATATAAATTCATATTTGGAGCGTATTTTTGACCGATTGTCCCTATGGGAGCTATATGATATAGTTGTCCGATTTGGATCAAACTTAGTCAATATGTTTATATTATTGACAGATATATTCTGTGTAAGTTTCACTTCGATTGGTTGGCCAACGCAAAAGTTATTCATATAAATTCATATTTGGAGCGTATTTTTGACCGATTGTCCCTATGGGAGCTATATGATATAGTTGTCCGATTTGGATCAAACTTGGTCAGTATACGTAATCCCTAGAAGTGTACTTTCTGTGTCAATTTGGTTTAGATAGCATTACTAACAATAAAGTTTTCTATACTAAAACATGCTATTTTTACCTGTTTTTACCTTTGTATGCACATAGAACGCCCTAAAGTGGGCGTGTCAAAAAACAAAAGCAAACTTGTACTGCTTGGGCATTTTATCTTTCGTTTGCGACCACTCGGGCCTTTCTAGCTCTTATAGTCTCTGAGATCCTTTTGTTCACACAGACGGACAGACGGACAGACGGACAGACGGACGGACGGACGGACGGACAGACGGACAGACGGACAGACGGACAGACGGACATGGCTATATCGACTCGGCTTGTCATGCTGATCAAGAATATATATACTTTATGGGGTCTGCCATGTCTCCTTCTTTCTGTTACATACATTGCAACGAATACAATATACCCTTTTACTCTACGAGTAACGGGTATAAAAAACAAGAAAAGAATGCTATAGTCGCCTCGCGACTTTAGGATACCCGTTACTCAGTTTAATTATATTATTAACAATATAATATATTATTAATAATATTAATAATAGTACAATCGTTTAGGTAATCGACCCTATTGGTTTTAATTCAGATGACTTGAGAAACGCAGAAAATTTTCATACAAAATCATATTTACAGCGTATTTTTGACCGATCGTCCCTATGGGAGCTATATGATATAGTTGTCCGATTTGGATCAAACTTAGTCAATATGTTTATATTATTGACAGATATATTCTGTGTAAGTTTCACTTCGATTGATTGGCCAACGCAAAAGTTATTCATATAAATTCATATTTGGAGCGTGTTTTTGACCAAATGTCCCTATGGGAGCTATACAATATAGTTGTCCGATTTGAATCAAACTTGGTCAGTATATGTACTCCCTAGACGTATACTTTCTGTGTCAATTTGGTTAAGATAGGATTGCTATACTAAAACATGCTATTTTTACCTGTTTTTACCTTTGTATGCACATAGAACGCCCTAAAGTGGGCGTGTCAAAAAACAAAAACAAACTTGTACTGCTTGGGCATTTTATCTTTCGTTTGCGACCACTCGGGCCTTTCTAGCTCTTATAGTCTCTGAGATCCTTTTGTTCACACAGACGGACAGACGGACAGACGGACAGACGGACGGACGGACGGACGGACAGACGGACAGACGGACAGACGGACATGGCTATATCGACTCGGCTTGTCATGCTGATCAAGAATATATATACTTTATGGGGTCTGCCATGTCTCCTTCTTTCTGTTACATACATTGCAACGAATACAATATACCCTTTTACTCTACGAGTAACGGGTATAAAAAACAAGAAAGAATGCTATAGTCGCCTCGCGACTTTAGGATACCCGTTACTCAGTTTAATTATATTATTAACAATATAATATATTATTAATAATATTAATAATAGTACAATCGTTTAGGTAATCGACCCTATTGGTTTTAATTCAGATGACTTGAGAAACGCAGAAAATTTTCATACAAAATCATATTTACAGCGTATTTTTTGACCGATCGTCCCTATGGGAGCTATACGATATAGTCGTCCGATTTGAATGAAACTTGGTTAACATATTTATATTATAGACAGATATATTCTGTGTAAGTTTCCCTTCGATTGCTTGGCCAATGCAAAAGTTATTCATATAAATTCATATTTGGAGCGTATTTTTGACCGATTGTCCCTATGGGAGCTATACGATATAGTCGTCCGATTTGGATGAAACTTAGTCAATATGTTTATATTATTGAAAGATATATTCTGTGTAAGTTTCACTTCGATTGCTTGGCCAATGCAAAAGTTATTCACATAAATTCATATTTGGAGCGTATTTTTGACCGATTGTCCCTATGGGAGCTATATGATATAGTTGTCCGATTTGGATCAAACTTGGTCAGTATACGTAATCCCTGGACGTGTACTTTCTGTGTCAATTTGGTTTAGATAGCATTACTAACAAAAAAGTTTTCTATACTAAAACATGCTATTTTTACCTGTTTTTACCTTTGTATGCACATAGAACGCCCTAAAGTGGGCGTGTCAAAAAACAAAAGCAAACTTGTACTGCTTGGGCATTTTATCTTTCGTTTGCGACCACTCGGGCCTTTCTAGCTCTTATAGTCTCTGAGATCCTTTTGTTCACACAGACGGACAGACGGACAGACGGACGGACGGACAGACGAACAGACGGACAGACGGACATGGCTATATCGACTCGGCTAGTCATGCTGATCAAGAATATATATACTTTATGGGGTCTGCCATGTCTCGTTCTCCCTGTTACATACATTCCAACGAATACAATATACCCTTTTACTCTACGAGTAACGGGTATAATAATGTTTTTAAGGCTAGAAACGCACAACAAAAAAAATTGTTTAAGGGAAAAGCTAAAAATAATATGAAATGTCATTATTGTGGAAAAGAGGGGCATTTAAAGAAAAATTGTTACCATTTTATTAGGATTAATAAAAACAAAGCAGAAAATAATAAAGAAAACAATAATAAAGATAAAAATCAAGCTCAACTTGCAACTGTAATAAAAACAAGAAAGAATGCTATAGTCGCCTCGCGACTTTAGGATACCCGTTACTCAGTTTAATTATATTATTAACAATATAATATATTATTAATAATATTAATAATATTACAATCGGTTAGGTAATCGACCCTATTGATTTTAATTCAGATGACTTGAGAAACGCAGAAAATTTTCATACAAAATCATATTTACAGCGTATTTTTGACCGATCGTCCCTATGGGAGCTATACGATATAGTCGTCCGATTTGGATGAAACTTAGTCAATATGTTTATATTATTGACAGATATATTCTGTGTAAGTTTCACTTCGATTGGTTGGCCAACGCAAAAGTTATTCATATAAATTCATATTTGGAGCGTATTTTTTGACCGATTGTCCCTATGGGAGCTAAATGATATAGTTGTCCGATTTGGATCAAACTTAGTCAATATGTTTATGTTATTGACAGATATATTCTGTGTAAGTTTCACTTCGATTGGTTGGCCAACGCAAAAGTTATTCATATAAATTCATATTTACAGCGTATTTTTGACCGATCGTCCCTATGGGAGCTATACGATATAGTCGTCCGATTTGGATGAAACTTAGTCATTATGTTTATATTATTGACAGATATATTCTGTGTAAGTTTCACTTCGATTGGTTGGCCAACGCAAAAGTTATTCATATAAATTCATATTTGGAGCGTATTTTTGACCGATTGTCCCTATGGGAGCTAAATGATATAGTTGTCCGATTTGGATCAAACTTAGTCAATATGTTTATGTTATTGACAGATATATTCTGTGTAAGTTTCACTTCGATTGGTTGGCCAACGCAAAAGTTATTCATATAAATTCATATTTGGAGCGTATTTTTGACCGATTGTCCCTATGGGAGCTATATGATATAGTTGTCCGATTTGGATCAAACTTAGTCAATATGTTTATATTATTGACAGATATATTCTGTGTAAGTTTCACTTCGATTGGTTGGCCAACGCAAAAGTTATTCATATAAATTCATATTTGGAGCGTATTTTTGACCGATTGTCCCTATGGGAGCTATATGATATAGTTGTCCGATTTGGATCAAACTTGGTCAGTATACGTAATCCCTAGAAGTGTACTTTCTGTGTCAATTTGGTTTAGATAGCATTACTAACAAAAAAGTTTTCTATACTAAAACATGCTATTTTTACCTGTTTTTACCTTTGTATGCACATAGAACGCCCTAAAGTGGGCGTGTCAAAAAACAAAAGCAAACTTGTACTGCTTGGGCATTTTATCTTTCGTTTGCGACCACTCGGGCCTTTCTAGCTCTTATAGTCTCTGAGATCCTTTTGTTCACACAGACGGACAGACGGACAGACGGACGAACGGACAGACGGACAGACGGACATGGCTATATCGACTCGGCTTGTCATGCTGATCAAGAATATATATACTTTATGGGGTCTGCCATGTCTCCTTCTCCCTGTTACATACATTGCAACGAATACAATATACCCTTTTACTCTACGAGTAACGGGTATAAAAAACAAGAAAGAATGCTATAGTCGCCTCGCGACTTTAGGATACCCGTTACTCAGTTTAATTATATTATTAACAATATAATATATTATTAATAATATTAATAATAGTACAATCGTTTAGGTAATCGACCCTATTGGTTTTAATTCAGATGACTTGAGAAACGCAGAAAATTTTCATACAAAATCATATTTACAGCGTATTTTTGACCGATCGTCCCTATGGGAGCTATACGATATAGTCGTCCGATTTGAATGAAACTTGGTTAACATATTTATATTATAGACAGATATATTCTGTGTAAGTTTCCCTTCGATTGCTTGGCCAATGCAAAAGTTATTCATATAAATTCATATTTGGAGCGTATTTTTGACCGATTGTCCCTATGGGAGCTATACGATATAGTCGTCCGATTTGGATGAAACTTAGTCAATATGTTTATATTATTGAAAGATATATTCTGTGTAAGTTTCACTTCGATTGCTTGGCCAATGCAAAAGTTATTCACATAAATTCATATTTGGAGCGTATTTTTGACCGATTGTCCCTATGGGAGCTATATGATATAGTTGTCCGATTTGGATCAAACTTGGTCAGTATACGTAATCCCTGGACGTGTACTTTCTGTGTCAATTTGGTTTAGATAGCATTACTAACAAAAAGTTTTCTATACTAAAACATGCTATTTTTACCTGTTTTTACCTTTGTATGCACATAGAACGCCCTAAAGTGGGCGTGTCCAAAAACAAAAAGCAAACTTGTACTGCTTGGGCATTTTATCTTTCGTTTGCGACCACTCGGGCCTTTCTAGCTCTTATAGTCTCTGAGATCCTTTTGTTCACACAGACGGACAGACGGACAGACGGACGGACGGACAGACGAACAGACGGACAGACGGACATGGCTATATCGACTCGGCTAGTCATGCTGATCAAGAATATATATACTTTATGGGGTCTGCCATGTCTCCTTCTCCCTGTTACATACATTCCAACGAATACAATATACCCTTTTACTCTACGAGTAACGGGTATAATAATGTTTTTAAGGCTAGAAACGCACAACAAAAAAAATTGTTTAAGGGAAAAGCTAAAAATAATATGAAATGTCATTATTGTGGAAAAGAGGGGCATTTAAAGAAAAATTGTTACCATTTTATTAGGATTAATAAAAACAAAGCAGAAAATAATAAAGAAAACAATAATAAAGATAAAAATCAAGCTCAACTTGCAACTGTAATAAAAACAAGAAGAATGCTATAGTCGCCTCGCGACTTTAGGATACCCGTTACTCAGTTTAATTATATTATTAACAATATAATATATTATTAATAATATTAATAATATTACAATCGGTTAGGTAATCGACCCTATTGATTTTAATTCAGATGACTTGAGAAACGCAGAAAATTTTCATACAAAATCATATTTACAGCGTATTTTTGACCGATCGTCCCTATGGGAGCTATACGATATAGTCGTCCGATTTGGATGAAACTTAGTCATTATGTTTATATTATTGACAGATATATTCTGTGTAAGTTTCACTTCGATTGGTTGGCCAACGCAAAGTTATTCATATAAATTCATATTTGGAGCGTATTTTTGACCGATTGTCCCTATGGGAGCTATATGATATAGTTGTCCGATTTGGATCAAACTTAGTCAATATGTTTATGTTATTGACAGATATATTCTGTGTAAGTTTCACTTCGATTGGTTGGCCAACGCAAAAGTTATTCATATAAATTCATATTTGGAGCGTATTTTTGACCGATTGTCCCTATGGGAGCTATATGATATAGTTGTCCGATTTGGATCAAACTTAGTCAATATGTTTATATTATTGACAGATATATTCTGTGTAAGTTTCACTTCGATTGGTTGGCCAACGCAAAAGTTATTCATATAAATTCATATTTGGAGCGTATTTTTGACCGATTGTCCCTATGGGAGCTATATGATATAGTTGTCCGATTTGGATCAAACTTGGTCAGTATACGTAATCCCTAGAAGTGTACTTTCTGTGTCAATTTGGTTTAGATAGCATTACTAACAAAAAAAGTTTTCTATACTAAAACATGCTATTTTTACCTGTTTTTACCTTTGTATGCACATAGAACGCCCTAAAGTGGGCGTGTCAAAAAACAAAAAGCAAACTTGTACTGCTTGGGCATTTTATCTTTCGTTTGCGACCACTCGGGCCTTTCTAGCTCTTATAGTCTCTGAGATCCTTTTGTTCACACAGACGGACAGACGGACAGACGGACAGACGGACAGACGGACAGACGGACGGACGGACGGACGGACAGACGGACAGACGGACAGACGGACATGGCTATATCGACTCGGCTTGTCATGCTGATCAAGAATATATATACTTTATGGGGTCTGCCATGTCTCCTTCTCCCTGTTACATACATTGCAACGAATACAATATACCCTTTTACTCTACGAGTAACGGGTATAAAAACTATGAACGTGTTTTTAGACCCCGTACTCTAAAAAAGAGTAGAGGGGTCTATTAAGTTTGTCTGAAGCGAAATGTGCGTAACAGGCAGAAGGAGGCGTGGCCGACCCCATAAGATCTATATTCTTGATCAGCATCAACAGCCGAGACGATATAGCAATCCCCTCTGTCCCGTCTGTCTCGTCTGTCCGTCTGTCCGTCTGTCCGTCAGTCCGTCCGTCTGTATGAACACCTGGATATTTTAAACTACAAAAGCTAGAGCCACCAAATTTGGAATGAAAGTCCGTTTGCTTCGCGAGCAGATCAAGTTTATTTCAAATCTTTGCCACGCCCCTTACCGCCCCCGCAAATTGTAAAAAACTATGGTCACCTCGGAAAAAATTGATGTTTTTAAGCGAATATCTCAGTAACTATAGCACTTAGGAATACCATTTTTGGTATACAGGTTGCTCGAGACAGCATAAATGCATTGTCATTAAAATTTTTGGACTGCCACGCCCCGTTTTCCCACAAGAATGAAATAATTTTCAAACTTCAATGCCATTTTTAAGGTATTTGCACTTATCGTACGGTATTGTAATTTGAAATTTGTTTGAAGACGGAGTATCAAAAACTATCCTGAGAGTTGCATACAAATCGGACAATAAACAAAAAAGCTAGACACGTAACAAAGTTTACAATTGCACTCAACGTCAAAGAAAACGTTTCGCTGCTTGTGTAGCGACTGCACTGCTTGTATAGCTACTGCACTGCTTGTGTAGCGACTGCACTGCTTGCGGACGATGCACGCACATGTATGCATACGTAACGATTTATCATATATCGATATTCAATACCATAGTAATTATAATTGCGATATAATATCGCATGCGATATTTGGTCATTATGTCTATATCTATAGCGATATATCGTATTTGAATTCAGTTGTTGATAATATCGATATTTGATTTGATGTGATATTTTAATTAATATCGATATCGGCATTTTCTTGGCGATTTGCATCCCTATTACAAACTGATGGTTTTGTTTCAAAGTGTTTTATTGCAAATACTATGAGTACGGGGTCTTTTACAGTCGGCTAGCTCGACTGTAGCCTTTCTTACTTGTTATACTTGATTTGGGCGCAGCTGATCATTTAATCAATGACGAATCACTGTTTGCTGATTACGTGGTTTTGGAGCAGCCCATTAAAATCGCAGTGGCAAAAGAAGGCGCATATATTCATGCTACGAAGCGTGGAATTGTGCGACTGCACAATGCACACAATATCACTTTGGAGGATGTGCTTTATTGCGAGGAGGCAGCAGAAAACCTCACGTCCGTCAAGCGCCTGCAACAGGCTGGGATGACGATTAAGTTTGAAAGTGACGCTGTGTCAATATCCAAAAATGGAGTGATCGTTATTAAGGAGTCAGGTATGTTCAATAATATACCTGTAGTTAAATTCAAGCATACAGCGCAGATGCAAGGAATAAAAATAAATATCGGTTATGGCATGAGAGATTGGGACATATAATATAATATATATTGAAATAAAGAAAAAATAATTTATTTTGTGACAGCAGTCTTCTTTGTGACTTAGAAATATCAGATGAAATTTGTGAACATTGTTTGAATGGAAAACAGGCTAGGTTGCCACTTAAACAGTATAAAGATAAAAGTTATATTAAACGACCCTTGTTGTACATTCTGATGTTTGTGCCCCAATTACACCAGTAACAATAGATGATAAAAATTATTTTGTAATTTTTATAGACCAATTTACACATTATTGTGTAACCTATTTGTTGAAATACAAATCAGATGTATTCAACGCATTCAAAGATTTTGTGGCAAAGAGCGAAACTCATTTTAATCTTAAGATTGTCAATTTGTATATTTACAATGGTAGAGAGTACCTTTCGAATAAGATGCGCGAATTCTGCGTATCAAAAGGGTTGAGTTATCATTTAACCGTGCCACGCACACCTCAGTTGAATGGTGTGTCGGAATGAATGATAAGGACCATTACAGAGAAAGCTCGTGCCATGGTAAGTGGTGCACAACTAGACAAAAGCTTCTGGGGTGAAGCTGTCCTTACGGCAACATATTTAATAAATAGAACCCCAGGCAAAGCACTTGGTAACGGCACAAAAACCCCATATGAGATGTGGCACAATAGAAAGCCCAATTTAAAATATCTTAGAGTGTTTGGTTCAACTGTGTATGTCCACAATAAAATTAAAAAGGGTCAATTTGATGAGAAATCATATAAATCCATATTTATAGGATATGAACCAAATGAACTTAAATTATGGGATGCCATTAAAGAAAAATTTATTGTTGCAAGGGACGTTGCTTTAGACGAAACCAATATGTTTAATTCTAGAGCAGTAAAATTTGGAAAAGAAGTCCTGTGTAGTGGAAATGTTTCCAAAGATAATTGATAGTCCAGTTTAGTTTTGCAGAGAGACTTCTCTCTGCTCTGATCGAACTTTATTGAATGTTCTTTTGGAGTTCGAGCTGTCCACCGTGAAGCAGTGAGCAGCCGTTTTACATACATTGGTTTTTGCTTATTATATATTATATATATAAAGAGGGTCTGAGAGAGCCATGCGCGCACATATATATACATAGCGACGGTCAAGCGTGAGATCGCTGACTTAGTTATTCGGGCGGTCGTTGCCATCAAGTGCGGATCATATATCATCTGCACTTGAATATGTGCAGAGGGCACTTAGCATTGAACGCGCTGCGACAAAGTCGCTGCTTGTTATTGGCATAACAACAAAGTTTTGCATTCTATTGGCATAACAACAAAGTGTTGCTGCATTATTCATATGTATGTATATATGTATGTACGCATGCTACATCTCCCTCCTTTTAAAAAATAACGTAATTAATGAAGTTATTTTAAGTATTCATGATAATATTATTTTTTTTTTTTTTTTTTTTTTTTTGTTTATTATGCTAATATTAAGATTTTTAGACCCCGTACTGTAAAAAAGAGTATAGGGGTCTATTAGGTTTGTCTGAAGCGAAATGTGCGTAACAGGTAGAAGGAGGCTTTTCCGACCCCATAAAGTATATATATTTTTGATCAGCATCAACAGCCGAGACGATATAGCGATGTCCGTCTGTCCGTCTGTCCGTCTGTCTGTCTGTCCGTCTGTCCGTCCGTCTGTATGAACACCTGGTTCTTCTAAACTACAAGAGCTAGAGACACCAAATTTGGAATGAAAGTCCGTCTGTAGTGTACGCAGTGCAAGTTTATTTCAAATTTTTGCCACGCCCCCCACCGCCCCCCCCAAATTGTAAAAAACTATTTTCACATCGCCATAACTTGAAAACGACTAGAGCTAGAGAGACCAAATTCACACAATATGTGTATAGTACCATTATAACAATCCTCACCAAGTTTGTTCCGGACAACTTCGGACAACTATAGCCTATAGCTCCCATAGGACAAACCGGTCAAAAATAAAAAATTTGTATGAAGACATGTAGTGTTGGTTGAGCGATCGCAACCAAACTCACAGAGGATGTGTGTATAATTATTAAAAATATTCCTACCAAATTTGGTCCAAATCGGACAACAACAACATATAAAACAAATTAATCAAAAATGCTGAATTTTATGTACAAATTGTTTGTTTGCACTGCTTGCAATAGAAAAGTCTACGTTTACCTACACAAACTGCAGCAAGCAGTGTACTGTGTTAAACAAGCAATTATTGCATGTGAACGAAAATAATCCAACTGATTTATCAGCAGAGCGTGGTCTTATTGATAATCCGCGTGGGTCCCAGGTTCGAGTCCAGCCAAAGTTAAATACAAATTTTTTAATTTTAACACAAATTGTAAAACTATTTTAAATAATAATAACGTTTATTTGTATTTAAAATGTATTTGCGTAACATGGTACGCTAAAAAAAAGTAATACGAAATTCCAAAACAATTCAGAAAACTCCCTTGCACGTACATACATTTATTAATGTGTATACACATACACATTCATACATACATGCATACATATTTTTGCTTATGCTTTGCACTTGTTCAACTGCTTTGAACTGCTTAACGTAGTTCAATTGAAGTAAGTTGTTCAGTTGATCTGCATTTAGCGCTCATTGGTACTTGTTCCGAACTGATTTTGGGACGCGCCAAAAATAAATTCTGTTACTATACAGATTCATACAATGCTACTGAACGCAGATATTGTTTTAATTTTTACCATTTTGAATAAAAGATTTCAATTCTAATACATACTTATTTGTATAGTTGTTGTCTCGCATGATAACACATTTTAAAATGCACTCCCGCCTTATATTAAATGTCAATGAGAATAATCAACGCGATTTGGAAGTAGAGCGTGGACCAGTTGGTAGGGTTACGGTTCGTTCATTTGCAAATCGGCATGGGTCGCAGGTTCGAGTCCCAGTCAAAGTTAATATATAAATTTTCTATTTTAATTATAAGCACTATTTTAAATAAATTATATTTCTTTTATTTTAAAACCTGTTCCCAAAACATTGAATAATAAGAAGAAGTATTTCGTTATTTAAATCATTTACATACTTATATAAATACGGCTTATTTTTTAAAATAAGCAAAGTAAGGAAATTGTGCATTTAATTGTGTATATATTTACATACATTTTTATATAAATATGTATATATACAAAATGTGAATAACTCCGTTTTTCTTTTTTTTTCGTATGGAAAATGCGCACTTCCGTGAGTACGGGGTCTTTTACAGTCGGCACGCTCGACTGTAGCCTTTCTTACTTGTTTGTTTTATATGTATAAGAAATAAATTTTTCTTTCTATCTTTTCTCTTTTCATACCCGTTACTCGTAGAGTAAAAGGGTATATTGTATTCGTTGGAATGTATGTAACAGGGAGAAGGAGACATATCAGACCCCATAAAGTATATATATTCTTGATCAGCATGACTAGCCGAGTCGATATAGCCATGTCCGTCTGTCCGTCTGTCCGTCCGTCCGGCTGTCCGTCTGTCCGTCTGTGTGAACAAAAGGATCTCAGAGACTATAAGAGCTAGAAAGGCCCGAGTAGTCGCAAACGAAAGATAAAATGCCCAAGCAGTACAAGTTTGTTTTTGTTTTTAGACACGCCCACTTTAGGGCGTCCTATGTGCATACAAAGGTAAAAACAGGTAAAAATAGCATGTTTTAGTATAGAAAACTTTTTTGTTAGCAATGCTATCTAAACCAAATTGACACAGAAAGTACACGTCTAGGGAACATATATAGACTGACCAAGTTTGATCCAAATCGGACAACTATATCGTATAGCTCCCATAGGGACAATCGGTAAAAAATACTCTCCAAATATGAATTTATATGAATAACTTTTGCGTTGGCCAATCAATCGAAGTGAAACTTACACAGAATATATCTTTCAATAATATGAACATATTGACTAAGTTTCATCCAAATCGGACGACTATATCGTATAGCTCCCATAGGGACAATCGGTCAAAAATACGCTGTAAATATGATTTTGTATGAAAATTTTCTGCGTTTCTCAAGTCATCTGAATTAAAATCAATAGAGTCGATTACCTAAACGATTGTACTATTATTAATATAATTAATAATATATTATATTGTTAATAATATAATTAAACTGAGTAACAGGTATCCTAAAGTCGCGAGGCGACTATAGCATTCTTTTTTTTTTTTTTTTTAAATTTTCAATTCAATTATTATAAGGTTTTAATCTATCCTTATGTACTTTTTATACTCTCTGCAGAGAGAGTATATTGTGTTTGTGAAAAGTATGTAACAGGCAGAAGGAGGCGTGGCAGACCCCATAAAGTATATATATTCTTGATCAGCATCACAAGCCGAGTCGATATAGCCATGTCCGTCTGTCCGTCTGTCTGTCTGTCCGACTGTCCGTCTGTCTGTCCGTATGAACAAACAGATTTCAGAGATGGTAAGAGCTACAAGTTTGAATTTGGTCTCTATCGACTCGATATTAAGTCAGTCAATACAAGAATCTTCTTTTTTTCCGATGCCACGCCCCGTTCGCCCACAATGAGCAAAAAACTAGAAACACCTCGTAAAAAATTGATGTTTTAGGCGAATATCTCAGTAAATATGGCACTTGGCACCCATTTTGGTATGTAGGTTCCTAGAGACGGTATAATTGTATTGTCATCAAAAATTTTGGACTGCCACGCCCCCTTTTCTCACAAGAAATAAGATAATTTGCAAACTTCAATGCCGATTTTAAGGCATATGTTCTTATCGTACAGTATTGTTATTTCACATTCGTTTAAAGACAAAATATATTAAACTATCCTGAAAGTTGCATCTAAATCGGACAATAAACAAAAGAGCTAGACATGTAAGAAAGTTGATAATTGAACGCAATGCCAATGCATGTGTGCAAGCGAGACAGAAACATATAAACATGTGAGCGAAAGTTTACGCTGCTTGCTAGCGGCAGCGCTGCCCGCGAATGCTGGCCGTGCCAATCGATTGTGTATGTATTACATATACACACATACTTATGTGCGTGCATACATATAATGTTAAGTGTGTATGTGTGTGTATACATACAATCAGATGTTTTCGTTTCAACGTGTTTTGTTGCAAGTATCAATTGATATACCCGGATATCGATTTTATTAAGATGATCGGGAATAAAATGCAGAGAGTATTCTACGGTCGGGCATGCTCGACTGTACTTTTCTTTCTTGTTGTTTCTTCTTTTTAGTATCTTTAATAATTATATTATCGTTATCTTCTAACTTTTCTACTGTGTATGGTCCTAAATAAGTTGGATCTAGCTTATGTCCCGTTTCATTCTTAAGTATCTCCTACCGATATATCTATGTTTATTACTTTCTTATCATATAATTCCTTATTATACCCGTTACTCGTAGAGTAAAAGGGTATATTGTATTCGTTGGAATGTATGTAACAGGGAGAAGGAGACATGGCAGACCCCATAAAGTATATATATTCTTGATCAGCATGACTAGCCGAGTCGATATAGCCATGTCCGTCTGTCCGTCTGTCCGTCCGTCCGTCTGTCCGTCTGTCCGTCTGTGTGAACAAAAGGATCTCAGAGACTATAAGAGCTAGAAAGGCCCGAGTGGTCGCAAACGAAAGATAAAATGCCCAAGCAGTACAAGTTTGTTTTTGTTTTTTGACACGCCCACTTTAGGGCGTGCTATGTGCATACAAAGGTAAAAACAGGTAAAAATAGCATGTTTTAGTATAGACAACTTTTTTGTTAGCAATGCTATCTAAACCAAATTGACACAGAAAGTACACGTCTAGGGACTACATATACTGACCAAGTTTGATCCAAATCGGACAACTATATCGTATAGCTCCCATAGGGACATTTGGTCAAAAACACGCTCCAAATATTAATTTATATGAATAAATTTTGCGTGGGCCAAGCAATTTTAGTGAAACTCACACAGAATATATCTGTCAATAATATAAACATATTGACTAAGTTTCAACCAAATCGGACAACTATATCGTATAGCTCCCATAGGGACAATTGGTCAAAAGTACGCTCCAAATATGAATTTATATGAATAACTTTTGCGTCGGTCAAGCAATTTTAGTGAAACTCACACAGAATATATTTGTCAATAATATAAACATGCTGACCAAGTTTCATTCAAATCGGACGACTATATCGTATAGCTCCCATAGGGACTATTGGGTAAAAATACGCTGTAAATATGAATTTGTATGAAAATTTTCTGTATTTCCCAAGTCACCTGAATTAAAATCAATAGGGTCGATTGCCTAATCGATTGTACTATTATTATTATCATATCCCATTGTTAATAATATAATTAAACTGAGTAACGGGTATCCTAAAGTCACGAGGCGACTATAGCATTCTTTCTTGTTTTTTTTAGACCCCGTACTCTAAAAAAGAGTAGAGGGGTCTATTAAGTTTGTCTGAAGCGAAATGTGCGTAACAGGCAGAAGGAGGCGTGGCCGACCCCATAAAGTATATATATTCTTGATCAGCATCAACAACCGAGACGATATAGCAATGTCCGTCTGTCCGTCCGTCCGTCTGTCCGTATGAACACCTGGATCTTTTAAACTACAAAAGCTAGAGCCGCCAAATTTAGAATGAAAGTCCGTCTTTATGTCAGGCAGATCAAGTTTATTTCAAATCTTTGCCACGCCCCTTACCGCCCCCGCAAATTGTAAATAACTATGGTCACCTACGAAAAAATTGAGGTTTTAAGCGAATATCTCAGTAACTATAGCACTTAGGAGTACCGTTTTTGGTATACAGGTTGCTAGAGACAGCATAAATGCATTGTCATTAAAATTTTTGGACTGCCACGCCCCGTTTTCCCACACGAATGAAATAATTTTCAGACTTCAATGCCATTTTTAAGGCATTTGCACTTATCGTACGGTATTGTAATTTCAAATTCGTTTGGAGACAAAGTATCACAAACTAACCAGAAAGTTGCATACAAATCGGACAATAAACAAAAGAGCTAGACACGTAACAATGTTAACAATTGCACGCAATGTCAATGCATGTGTGCAAGCGAGACAGAAGCATATAAACATGTGAGCGAACGTTTTCGCTGCTTGTGTAGCGACAGCGCTGCTCGCGGACGATGCACGCACATGTATGCATACGATACGATAAATCATATATCGATATTCAATACAATAGTAATTATAATTGCGATATGATATCGAATGTGATATTTGCTCATTATGTCCATATCTATTAGCGTATTTGAATTCAGTTGTTGATAATTTTGATATTTGATTTGATGTGATATTTTAATTAATATCGATATCGGCATTTTCTTGGCGATTTGCATCCCTATTACAAACTGATGGTTTTGTTTCAAAGTGTTTTATTGCAAATACTATGAGTACGGGGTCTTTTACAGTCGGCTAGCTCGACTGTAGCCTTTCTTACTTGTTTAATTTCCTTTTCTTAAATTCCACTTTTTAATTCATTGTTTTGTATTATATTGTTCGAACAAAAAAATATTTATTTTTTTTTTAAATTTTCAATTCAATTATTATAAGGTTTTAATCTATCCTTATGTACTTATTGTTTCTTCTTTTTAGTATCTTTAATAATTATATTATCGTTATCTGCTAACTTTTCTACTGTGTATGGTCCTAAATAAGTTGGATCTAGCTTATGTCCCGTTTCATTCTTAAGTATCTCCTACCGATATATCTATGTTTATTACTTTCTTATCATATAATTCCTTATTATACCCGTTACTCGTAGAGTAAAAGGGTATATTGTATTCGTTGGAATGTATGTAACAGGGAGAAGGAGACATGCCAGACCCCATAAAGTATATATATTCTTGATCAGCATGACTAGCCGAGTCGATATAGCCATGTCCGTCTGTCCGTCTGTCCGTCCGTCCGTCTGTCCGTCTGTCCGTCTGTGTGAACAAAAGGATCTCAGAGACTATAAGAGCTAGAAAGGCCCGAGTGGTCGCAAACGAAAGATAAAATGCCCAAGCAGTACAAGTTTGTTTTTGTTTTTTGACACGCCCACTTTAGGGCGTTCTATGTGCATACAAAGGTAAAAACAGGTAAAAATAGCATGTTTTAGTATAGAAAACTTTTTTGTTAGCAATGCTATCTAAACCAAATTGACACAGAAAGTACACGTCTAGGGACTACATATACTGACCAAGTTTGATCCAAATCGGACAACTATATCGTATAGCTCCCATAGGGACATTTGGTCAAAAACACGCTCCAAATATTAAATTATATGAATAAATTTTGAGTGGGCCAAGCAATTTTAGTGAAACTCACACAGAATATATCTGTCAATAATATAAACATATTGACTAAGTTTCAACCAAATCGGACAACTATATCGTATAGCTCCCATAGGGACAATTGGTCAAAAGTACGCTCCAAATATGAATTTATATGAATAACTTTTGCGTCGGTCAAGCAATTTTAGTGAAACTCACACAGAATATATTTGTCAATAATATAAACATGCTGACCAAGTTTCATTCAAATCGGACGACTATATCGTATAGCTCCCATAGGGACGATCGGGTAAAAATACGCTGTAAATATGAATTTGTATGAAAATTTTCTGTATTTCCCAAGTCATCTGAATTAAAATCAATAGGGTCGATTGCCTAAACGATTGTACTATTATTATTATCATATCCCATTGTTAATAATATAATTAAACTGAGTAACGGGTATCCTAAAGTCGCGAGGCGACTATAGCATTCTTTCTTGTTTTTATACCCGTTACTCGTAGAGTAAAAGGGTATATTGTATTCGTTGCAATGTATGTAACAGGGAGAAGGAGACATGGCAGACCCCATAAAGTATATATATTCTTGATCAGCATGACTAGCCGAGTCGATATAGCCATGTCCGTCTGTCCGTCTGTTCGTCCGTCCGTCTGTCCGTCTCTCCGTCTCTCCGTCTGTCCGTCTGTGTGAATAAAAGGATCTCAGAGATTATAAGAACTAGGAAGGCCCGAGTGGTCGCAAACGAAAGATAAAATGCCCAAGCAGTACAAGTTTGTTTTTGTTTTTTGACACGCCCACTTTAGGGCGTCCTATGTGCACACAAAGGTAAAAACAGGTAAAAATAGCATGTTTTAGTATAGCAATCCTATCTTAACCAAATTGACACAGAAAGTATACGTCTAGGGAGTACATATACTGACCAAGTTTGATTCAAATCGGACAACTATATTGTATAGCTCCCATAGGGACATTTGGTCAAAAACACGCTCCAAATATGAATTTATATGAATAACTTTTGCGTTGGCCAAGCAATTTTAGTGAAACTCACACAGAATATATCTGTCAATAATATAAACATATTGACTAAGTTTCATCCAAGTCGGACAACTATATCGTATAGCTCCCATAGGGACAATTGGTCAAAAGTACGCTCCAAATATGAATTTATATGAATAACTTTTGCGTGGGCCAAGCAATTTTAGTGAAACTCACACAGAATATATCTGTCAATAATATAAACATATTGACTAAATTTCATCCAAGTCGGACAACTATATCGTATAGCTCCCATAGGGACAATTGGTCAAAAGTACGCTCCAAATATGAATTTATATGAATAACTTTTGCGTGGGCCAAGCAATTTTAGTGAAACTCACACAGAATATATTTGTCAATAATATAAACATGCTGACCAAGTTTGATTCAAATCGGACAACTATATTGTATAGCTCCCATAGGGACATTTGGTCAAAAACACGCTCCAAATATGAATTTATATGAATAACTTTTGCGTCGGTCAAGCAATTTTAGTGAAACTCACACAGAATATATTTGTCAATAATATAAACATGCTGACCAAGTTTCATTCAAATCGGACGACTATATCGTATAGCTCCCATAGGGACGATCGGGTACTTTTTTGTTAGCAATGCTATCTAAACCAAATTGACACAGAAAGTACACGTCTAGGGAGTACATATACTGACCAAGTTTGATCCAAATCGGACAACTATATCGTATAGCTCCCATAGGGACATTTGGTCAAAAACACGCTCCAAATATGAATTTATATGAATAAATTTTGCGTGGGCCAAGCAATTTTAGTGAAACTCACACAGAATATATCTGTCAATAATATAAACATGCTGACCAAGTTTCATTCAAATCGGACGACTATATCGTATAGCTCCCATAGGGACGATCGGGTAAAAATACGCTGTAAATATGAATTTGTATCAAAATTTTCTGTATTTCCCAAGTCATCTGAATTAAAATCAATAGGGTCGATTGCCTAAACGATTGTACTATTATTATTATCATATCCCATTGTTAATAATATAATTAAACTGAGTAACGGGTATCCTAAAGTCGCGAGGCGACTATAGCATTCTTTCTTGTTTTTATACCCGTTACTCGTAGAGTAAAAGGGTATATTGTATTCGTTGCAATGTATGTAACAGGGAGAAGGAGACATGGCAGACCCCATAAAGTATATATATTCTTGATCAGCATGACTAGCCGAGTCGATATAGCCATGTCCGTCTGTCCGTCTGTTCGTCCGTCCGTCTGTCCGTCTCTCCGTCTGTCCGTCTGTGTGAATAAAAGGATCTCAGAGATTATAAGAACTAGGAAGGCCCGAGTGGTCGCAAACGAAAGATAAAATGCCCAAGCAGTACAAGTTTGTTTTTGTTTTTTGACACGCCCACTTTAGGGCGTCCTATGTGCATACAAAGGTAAAAACAGGTAAAAATAGCATGTTTTAGTATAGCAATCCTATCTTAACCAAATTGACACAGAAAGTATACGTCTAGGGAGTACATATACTGACCAAGTTTGATTCAAATCGGACAACTATATTGTATAGCTCCCATAGGGACATTTGGTCAAAAACACGCTCCAAATATGAATTTATATGAATAACTTTTGCGTTGGCCAATCAATCGAAGTGAAACTTACACAGAATATATCTGTCAATAATATAAACATATTGACTAAGTTTCATCCAAGTCGGACAACTGTATCGTATAGCTCCCATAGGGACAATTGGTCAAAAGTACGCTCCAAATATGAATTTATATGAATAACTTTTGCGTGGGCCAAGCAATTTTAGTGAAACTCACACAGAATATATTTGTCAATAATATAAACATGCTGACCAAGATTCATTCAAATCGGACGACTATATCGTATAGCTCCCATAGGGACGATCGGGTAAAAATACGCTGTAGATATGAATTTGTATGAAAATTTTCTGTATTTCCCAAGTCATCTGAATTAAAATCAATAGGGTCGATTGCCTAAATGATTGTACTATTATTATTATCATATCCCATTGTTAATAATATAATTAAACTGAGTAACGGGTATCCTAAAGTCGCGAGGCGACTTTAGCATTCTTTCTTGTTTTTATTTGCATCAGCTGTTGCTGATAAAAGTCAAGCATGGCCTGTAGCCTTGTTGTTGCTTTCCACGGTGTATTGGCCTTGGGTGAATATAATTGCCATTTAATATGGGCAATTTCTTTATTCAATTTTTTCACCCGGCCACCGCGACCCATAACACTCACAATACTCTACTCACTCAGATTTCTTTTTGTTGTTGATTTTCTTCCGCCTATTTTCCCCACAAAGAGCTGCCAAAAAAGCTTCCTTATAGCGCCTCTTGTCCTCCAGATCGGTCCAGGTCCAGGTCCAGGTCACTCAGCTTAGTGACCACTGTCACGGTCGCCATGTAGTGGAAATGTTTCCAAAGATAATTGATAGTCCAGTTTAGTTTTGCAGAGAGACTTCTGCTTATTATGAATTATATATATAAAAAGAGTCTGAGAGAGCCATGCGCGCACATATATATTTAGAGCGACGGTCAAGCGTGAGAATGCTGACTTAGCTATTTGGGCGGTCGTTGCCCTCAAGTGCGGATCATATATCATCTGCACTTGAATATGTGCAGAGGGCACTTAGCATTGAACGCGCTGCGACAAAGTCGCTGCTTGTTATTGGCATAACAACAAAGTTTTGCATTCTATTGGCATAACAACAAAGTGTTGCTGCCTTATTCATATGTATGTATATATGTTTGTACGCATGCTACACCTGAATGAGAGTAAGGAATGTGATCAGTCTAATTTCCAGAATGAAAGTACGAAAAATGATAAAGCAAAATTCCCGAATGAGAGTAAGGAATATGATCAGTTTAATTTCCAGAATGATAGTACGGAAAATGATAAAACAAAATTCCCGAATGATAGTAAGGAATATGATCAGCTTAATTTCCAGAATGATAGTACGGAAATTATAAAACAAAAGTTCCAAATGATGGTAAGGAATGTGAAAAACTGAATTTTTCGAATGAAAGTAAAAAGAAAAAAACTAATCTCCTGAATGACAGTAAGGAAATATATATCCCGAATGAGAGTAAGGATTGTAAAACTGCTGATCAACCTGGTAATTGTGTTGACAATAATGAGGATACCAATGTTCCAAATAGAAAAAGTGAAAGGCTAAAGAACAAGCCTTGAGTATCCTATTTTGATAATGATGATAATAGTCCAAACAAACTTGATTTAAATGCTCACAGAATATTTGATAAAGTCCCAACTACATTTGATGAAATAAAACATAGAAACGATAGATCTGAATGGGAGGAAGAAATAAGTACAGAGTTGAATGCCCATGAGATTAATGACACCTGGACAGTTGCAAGGGACGTTGTTGTAGACGAAACCAATATGGTTAATTCTAGAGCAGAAAAAATTGGAAAAGAAGTCCTGAATGAGAGTAAGGAATGTAATCAGTCTAATTTCCAGAATGAAAGTACGAAAAAAGATAAAGCAAAATTCCCGAATGAGAGTAAGGAATATGATCAGTTTAATTTCCAGAATGATAGTACGGAAAATGATAAAACAAAATTCCCGAATGATAGTAAGGAATATGATCAGCTTAATTTCCAGAATGATAGTACGGAAAATGATAAAACAAAAGTCCCAAATGATAGTAAGGAATGTGAAAAACTGAATTTTTCGAATGAAAGTAAAAAGAAAAAAACCTAATCTCCTGAATGACAGTAAGGAAATAAATATCCCGAATGAGAGTAAGGATTGTAAAACTGCTGATCAACCTGGTAATTGTGTTGACAATAATGAGGATACCAATGTTCCAAATAGAAAAAGTGAAAGGCTAAAGAACAAGCCTTGAGTATCCTATTTTGATAATGATGATAATAGTCCAAACAAACTTGATTTAAATGCTCACAGAATATTTGATGAAGTCCCAACTACATTTGATGAAATAAAACATAGAAACGATAGATCTGAATGGGAGGAAGCAATAAGTACAGAGTTGAATGCCCATGAGATTAATAACACCTGGACAGTTGTAGAAAAGCCAACTGATAAAAATACTGTAGGTAGTAGATGGGTATTTTCCATTAATTATAATGTACATGGAATACCAATAAAACTCAAAGCTAGATTGGTTGCAAGAGAATTCACTCAGAAATACCAAATTGATTATGAAGAAACATTTGCTCCCGTTGCCAGGATCGCAAGTTTCAGATTTATATTATTATTGGCAGTTCAGTATGATTTGAAAGTACATCAGATGGATGTAAAAATAGCTTTCCTGAACGGAACATTAAAAGAGGAGATATATATGCAGCCTCCGGAATGCGTATTATGTAATACTGGACATATATGCAAACTGAATAAGGCTATATACGGACTCAAGCAAGTAGCGAGATGCTGGTTTGAAATGTTTGAGAAAACATTGAAAGAATGTGAATTTGTAAACTCTCCAGTCAGTGCTGCCATAATTTTCTGAGCAAGAAAAGTCAGATTAGCAAAAAAAAAAAGCTAAAAAACGCTAAATCAAAAGAAAAATAAGCTGAGAAGAAGCCAGTTATTATCTTATATAAATTTAAAACGGCAACTGTTTTAATATATTTCAACATGTATTAAGTGTAATAATAATTATTAATTTATATACGTTTTAAACTTAAAAATAATATCTTTTATTTTATATTTCATTTAATAATTCATTTAAATTAACTTCCTCCTCGTCAGGATAATAACACCGGTTGCTCACTGCACGCAACCATTTTTGGGGCAAAACGTAATCATAGCAGCATTTGCTGCTACGATTTAGTCCGTATCTGAAATTGAAATAAAAATTAACATAATGAACATGAATTCTTTTTATTTCTTTATTACCTGACGGTAAAAATTGAGTTAAGCGTATTTAAAATCATGCCATTTCTCAATTTGGATTTAACCAAGTTCATCTGGCTGAATACCCGCTCCACTTCCGCATTAGACCACGGTAATGACATGACCTGTAGCGCTATTTTTGCCAGGTCATGAAACCGCTGGTTTCCGCCGGAATCGCGATACGCGAGAACTTCCAGCCAGAATTCCAATGTGTTCTCGGTGTTCTCCCAAGTACACAGCTTAAGTCCTTTGAACTGTCCTTCGATTTCTCCAATATTCAAAATATTAAAATATTCTAAGACTTCAATAATGCTTTGCTGTTTTATTTTCAAAACATTTTCAACCGCAAATGCATCTGTCTGCCTCAATACTTCAAAATTGTCAGGCAGCCTAAAAGATATTACATAAAAATAATTAATATTTATGCAATTAAAACAAAATAATAAAGACCTACCTTTGCTTCAATTGTTTAACGAGCTCTTTATATATAAAATTGGTACAGCACTCCCGAATAGACATCTCCTCAACCATGTCCATTGGAACAGTTTTGATCTGTTTTTCGAACTCGTAGCCAAGATACAGGTCTCTTACCACATGTTTTTCAAAATCTTCTTCTTTTAAAATGTTAATGTTTTTTACTTCAGGAATTATTTTATTTTGAAGTGATCTTATGGCCACTATAAGATCATTGAGCAACTTGGTTGAGTTGGTCTCTTGGCTCTGGAAGCATTTGTTTACATGCTGCATTTCTTGCAAAATGGGCTTCAAGAATTGCAGGTACAACAGGTTCTTAACGTCCTTAAACAAATCGCACAGGTGTTGAGCTTGTAGACATTTTTCTTGTGTAGCAGCAATACCAAAATGAAGCTTTAATTCATGCCACTGGTCCAAAATTCTATTTACAGCTACTTCGATTGATAGCCATCGTGTATCACACACTCGTGGAATTTTAAGGGGTGCCTTTAGATAATATATATAAGTATATTTATAAATAAAATAATTCTTGAAGTTTATGAAAAACATACAGGGTAAGACAGTCGACAAATAATTACATTATAATAATAAACAGCATCGATGTTAATACAAGAGGACATTGACAACTACTAACGTTCACGACAGATTTTTTACATTTAAATATACCATCTCATCATTTATGCATTTGTAAATTTTATTATATGCAATTTGACGGCTTGAACTTTTGGAGAACCAATTGTATGTTCCGTAAACGAGATACTCCAACCCCTCAGGAAAGCAATTCTTGCAGGCATGGTTTACTGCCAGTTGCACAGAATGACAAACGCATTTAATTAATAGAAGCGAAGGAGCATCCTTCTTCAGCTCCGTATAGACGCTTCGGTTAGACCCAATCATTACATTAGCGTTATCAGTGCCGATGCCTATCAAGTTTTTTACATCCAATTGCCAATTGTTGAGTTCTTCCTTTATTCCTTTAACGATAGATAAAGCATCTCCACTCTCTAACGAAATTAAACCAAGGAACGTGGAAACCATCATTCTACGCTCAACAGAAACGTAATTAATAACAACACCTATACACCATAACAGTCAAAATTATAAATATACATTAACTTATATTAAAAAACATTCCAATCTTTTAAAAATATAAAAAATGTACAAACAATAATATTTATTTACCAAGTAGCTTTGTAAAAGTTATGTCAGTTGATTCATCCAAAATTAAGCTGAATTTGGCGTTCCCAACGTCATTTCTTAGCTCTTCGCGAAAATGTGGAGCCAACGCATTCTTAATAATATAAGTGCATTTGGTTCGATGCAATTTTATTCGCGACACCATATCGCTGTTGCCGAATTTTGTTTGGCAAAGAGTGCCAAGATGATCAATTGGAGCAATTGCAGTGTGCTTTGCTACAAAAAGGCAAAGGGCTACCTCTTGCTCAACAGTTTTGATTGGCGTTTGACCGAAATCAATCTTCTCCTTTTGTGCAAAGCCACTCA
>JAEIGM010000492.1:0-23613 GCA_018903735.1 Drosophila cardini
GCCAACTTCACTTCGACGCGCCGATTTCAAGACACAACATGTGCTCTAATTATAAGCCAACATTAAACATTAAACATTATACTTAATTTCTGAGCGTGTTATTATTATATCAATACATAGCATCCCTAAATAATAAGCACGCCAAAGTGGTGACCCCGAATACAAAATCACAATTATGATTTACGTTAAAAAAGTTTTCTAGCCAATAGCGCTGCAGAAACTTTTTACGACGCCGGCAACATGCAGGCCACGGATGACGACCTATTAAAACAATTCCAGGAATTGAAACAGCAAATTAACCAACTGCAATCATTACGCCAACCAACAGGATTCACACCGCAACATGCGCAACTCCGCATTCCGAAATTCAACAAAACGGATCCTCAGCTTTGGTTTGCACAGTTGGAACGATTATTTCACCTCCACAATGTCATCGCTGATGATCTCAAATTCGACTTAATTTCGATAAACTTGGAGGAAGATGTTATTGCGAAAGTACACGATCTCATCGTACAGCCACCTCTAACAGACAAGTACGACACAATCAAAAGACGTCTCATCGACAAGTTTGCAGAATCGGCTGATTCAAAACTACGAAGACTATTGCGTGGCGGCGAAACAAATGGAAAAAAACCGACAGAGATATTGGATCATATGCGACGTTTAGTGCCAAATACAGGGTGTGATGAAGTTCTTCGGTCTTTGTTTTTGCATGAGCTTCCGACACAAATTCGACCATTTATTTCTGTGTGGGACGAAACCAACCTTGACAAATTAGCAAAGATGGCCGATACAATGCTTGAAGCTCAGGACTCTAGTGACAAATTTGTAATGTCAACGTCGCCGGGTCAGCAAGAACAACATGTGGAATCCATGAGTAGAAAAACACCAAGTATTTCTGAGGTTGCAACCATTCTGCGAGCGCTTTCTTCAAAAGTCGACAAGTTACAAGAGGAGCTGCACAATTCGAAGCAAACAAAGCAGGCACGCCAAGCTAATGCTACAAATGATCAAAATAGCTCCAGTCAAACCACAATGTGTTTCTACCACAAACAATTTGGCAACAACGCTCGCAAGTGCCAGCCAACTTGCCCACGTTACCAGCAAACGTCAAACTAGAGGTGCTGCCGTCAAGTCAGCTGGTAAACGGCAGCTCATCCACTACCAGCACATCCACTACCAGCACATCCACTACCAGCACATCCACTACCAGCACATCCACTACCGGCATATCAAAAATCCAAACTCACATTTCACAAATATTACCGGACCAACGTCTGCACATAAAGGATCGACTCTCGGATCAGCTGTTCCTCATTGACTCTGGTTCAGTCATATCTTTAATACCTTGCAGCATGGTACCACATGTGAACAACAACGGCAGACTGTATCTGTATGCCGCCAATCAAACATCCATTAAAACATATGGAAACTTCACCCTCAAACTTGACCTAGGTCTGCAACGTACATTCACCTGGTCATTTACAGTTGCCGACGTTCAAACACCCTTAATTGGTGCAGATTTCCTCGCAACAAATCAACTCCTTATTGATGTCGGTCAGCAACGCTTACTTGAAGCTTCAAAATCAACGCATCTCGATTTACGAAGTCTATCTCCAAACGCTTCTACATCGCTGGAGCATACATCGGCTAACACCGTTGAAAAATCACACAAACCGTGTTCACCGGAGGGAACTCATGTCCACTCCGTCTGCCATTTCATCGAAACTCAAGGAGCACCTGTAGCTGAACGACCAAGGCGATTGGCGGGCGACAAACTAGCGTCAGCCAAATCACAATTCAACATGCCCGTTGATAAAGGAATTGCTCGATATTCCAAAAGCCCATGGGCAAGTCCTCTGCACATGGTAACAAAAAAGAATGGACAATGGCGCGCTTGTGGCGATTACCGCAAGCTAAACGCTGTGACAGTCCCGGACCGCTATCCAATTCCACACATCCAAGATTTTTCCGATCGTCTTTGTAACAAAAAAATCTTCACAACGTTGGATTTGGAGAAAGCGTACTACCACATTTCGACCGGCACAAAACGACGGTTGGAACCGCCTTAAACAGGACCATTCAAAGTCATCGACAAGTCGTCAGATCGCGTGTTCATTGTTCGAATGAAGATGATAGCTCAGAAGAAGGACTGGAGAATTCGCTATCCACCAATCGTCCTGCCATTCGAACCTACTCTCGCCGACTTGTCTAGGAGGGGAGTACTGTGGCAACCCAGTCTAGCACCTGGTTTTCAACACTGGTTAGTGTAACCAGATAAAATCATCGCAGCCAACTTCACTTCGACGCGCCGATTTCAAGACACAACATGTGCTCTAATTATAAGCCAACATTAAACATTAAACATTATACTTAATTTCTGAGCGTGTTATTATTATATCAATACATAGCATCCCTAAATAATAAGCACGCCAAAGTATTAAGGACGCGGCGCCCTCTATCGGCAGCGCGGGGAGCGGTCGGGTGCAACTCTGCACGAAAGCTCGGTGGTGAAGAGAGAGCTTTCGTGGTGGAGTTGTGTTGCGACGGCTTCCGCGTTGTGTGTGTGTGTTTGTGTGTGTGTGTGTTTGTGTGTGTGTGTATTTGTGTGTGTGTGTGTGTGTGTGTGTGTGTGTGTTTTTTTTTTTTTTTTTTATTTCATGTAAAGTATAGACAGAGTAGATGAGTAGATGAGAGAATTTATACATTGGAAAAGAAAAAGGACTCTAAAGAAGGTGTCCTAAGGTCCTGGAAGGCCCGCGGTACTACTGTGGGGTATTGCTTCGCGGGTTCCTAGGTGGGCTTCTACGCCCCTCCGGTGTTTGTTCTCCTCCGCTCCCTCTCCAGATGACGAAGGGATGTTGTAATGCTCTCAGCGAATGTGCAGGCGGCCGACCAGCATTGCTGGCTCGCAAGCATCCTATTTATAAGGTTTTTGGCTGTCAGATCGGTGCCGAGTACCATCTCAAGTTCAGTTCTCTCCGATGTAAACCTGTCGCAATGGAACATAACATGCTCCGCCGTTTCCTCGGCCTCTGGGTAACATCGCTGGCTAAAAGGCTCCCTGTCGTGTCCAAATCTATAGAGGTAGCTCCTAAAGCATCCATGTCCGCTAAGAAGTTGCGTCAGGTGGAAGTTGACGTAACCTAATTTCCTATTCATCCATCTAGTTATGTCCGGGATAAGCCGGTGCGTCCATCGTCCTTTGGTCGAGTCCGCCCATTTACTCTGCCACTGCTGCAGACTGTCATCCTTCGCTGCTTTGATTGACCGTCTTCTGTTGGTTGGGAGGTCGGAGTGGAGCTCCTCGTAAATTTTTGCTCTCTCTGCTGCGAGGATTTCTAGAGGTACCATGCCTGCGATTACCAATGCTGCATCTTCCGAGATAGTGCGGAATCCGCAGCACACCCTAAGGGCACCTAGCCTGTAAGTTGAGAGGAGTCCCCTTCTGTAGCTTCTTATCTGCATGGCTTTTGACCAAATTGGTGCTCCGTACAGCATCGTCGCCCTGACCACATTCTGGAGGAGGATTCTGCGTCCCTGTCTTGGCCCTCGAGTGTTGAGCATAATTCGGCTTAACGCCTGCGCCACCGATGCCACTTTTTCCCTACCTTCTCTAGATGCTCTCTGTAGTTAAGGCGTGTATCAATTAAGACTCCGAGATATCGTAGCGATCTACTAGAGACGATTGTGGATGCATTATCCAGCTTGATGCGTCCCACTTCGACTTTTTTCCTGCTGCTTATGAGTACTGCTTCCGTCTTATTGTCCGCGAGCTGGAGGCCAACGCTTGCTAGCCAGTCATTTACAGCAGCAATTGAGACGCTGCATAAAGCCTCCGCCTCATTCAGGTGTTTAGCAGTAGCCACTACAGCTATGTCGTCCGCAAAGCCTATTATGGTAGTGCCGCCTGGGAGCTGCAATCTAAGGACTCCGTCATACATGGCGTTCCACAGTAGCGGTCCGAGTACTGAGCCCTGGGGGACACCAGCTGTAACCGAGTAAGTGCGGGTCCCTCTGTCCGTTCTGTACCGGAGCGTGCGGTTACGAAAGTAGTCACTAATTATTTCCATAAGGTAGCCCGGTGTGTGAAATCCTCGAAGAGCGTCTAGGATGCTTTCCCATCTTGCCGAATTGAACGCGTTCTTAATGTCTAGGGTGACAACAATGCAGTACTCCTTTTTGCCACCACGCCATCTGCTACCTTCTATTGCTTTCTCAGCAATCCCGGTTACCATGGATATAGCATCGATCGTCGAACGCGCCTTACGAAAGCCAAATTGCGCTGGTGAGAGGTCTCCCCCTTGCTGGATTGCGGCTTCGAGCCTGTTACAAACTATCTTCTCAAGTAACTTGCCAGCTGTGTCGATGAGGCAGATCGGTCTGTAGGAGGATGGTTCATCAGGAGGTTTGTTGGGCTTCGAGATAAGCACCAAGTTCTGCGTCTTCCATGCGCTTGGAAACGTCCCCTGTTTGATGCATTGACTAAAAACCTTCGCAAAGCTATCAGGATGCTCGGATATGGCCAGTTTTAGAGCTCTATTAGGGATTCCATCAGGCCCTGGTGCTTTACCTTCGCGTATAATGCTAGTCGCTCTTCGAATTTCATCTTCTGTAACATCTGGGGCGTCCAGGGATAGCAGCGTCGGTGATGACAATGGTTGCGCAAGAGGCAATGTTGGTACTCCTGGGAAGAGAGCCTCGACTATTTCTAACATTTTGGCTTCGCTCTTTAGAGGACCAGACTTCGTCGCATTCAATTTCTTTAAAGCCACTTTGTAGGCCAACCCCCATATGTCGTTCTCAGCTTCATCACACAGCTCAAGAAACCGATCGGACTTGCTCTTTCTAATTGCCTTTTTAAGTTCCCGCCGCCTAGCTTGGTATGTCAGTCTGTTGGTTTCGAAATTGGGCCTTCCCCGAGAGCGATGTAGGGAACGTCGAGCTGCAATACATCTTCGTCTCACATCGGCAATCTCCTCAGTCCACCAGTAGACCGGCTTCTGACGGCCTTTAAAGCCCCTTCTGGTCTGCATGCTTGCGTCGCAGGCTGTTGTTATTGACTGCATTAGCTCCGTGGCACTTCGCTCGGCATTTGTGTAGTGGCCAGGAGCAGTGAAAGACGCTGAGAATACTGATGCAGCGAAAGTTTCTACCTTGTATAATTTTTCGCCCAGATCGAAGTTGGGTGTACTAAGTTCCTGGTGGTGTATTTGGAACATGATTGCGTTGTGGTCACTTGCCGTATAGGTGTCGCTAATTTCCCAAGCAGTGTGGTTCCATAGCGAGCAACTAATGAAAGTGAGATCAATGACTGATCCCACTCCTGCTCTTGAGAACGTGTGCTGGCTTCCGTTGTTTAGCAACGCAACGTCGAGTGACGCCATAGCCTCTAGCACCGACTGTCCTCTGGCATTGGTATGCAGGCTGCCCCATTCTTCCGCCCAAGCGTTAAAGTCGCCAGCTATGACGACTCTAGTCTTCCCTCTGGCGTCGTCCACTAGTTCGTCCAGTATGTCTAAGTAGTCCCGGAGTTGGAGACTTGGTGCCAAATAGCAGCTATAGAGCCAAAGTTGGCCAAGCCTAGCCCTGACAAATCCTCTTGCCGAACGGACATGCTCCAAATGGTGTTGGTTGGGACCACACACCCAGATCGCAGCCTTGCCGAGTGAATCCGATGCAAAGTTTAGGCCCTGGATAGGTTTATACTGTTCGCTCAGGAGTGCTACATCTACCGACTGTTCGCGTACTGTTTGCGAGAGAAGGTCTTGTGCAGCCACGCAGTGGTTCAGGTTAAGTTGGAGGATCCTAATCATATCTGCTGCTGGACTCCACTGTTTGCCGACAGGGGGCAGCGCGTGCTTCCGGCGTGATGCTTTATATGGCTCATGTTGGCCGCTGCACATATAAAGCAGTTTGCCTCGTTAAGGCAGTCCGCAGCTTTGTGCCCTGGTTGGCCACACCTGAGGCAGCATCCCGTACGGTCTGTCTTACTCTTGCATGCATTTGCTACATGACCGAATTCCAGACATCTGTAGCATCGTTTCCTTAACGCTCTCTCTCTAACTCTGCAGTTTGTCCAGCCGATTTTTATTTTACCCTCTTTGAGGATTCTGTTCGCTGCGTCTGTCGGGAGGCTAACAATTGCTAATTGCATGCCCCCATATCCAATTCTCAGCGCCTTGATTGAGATCGCATCCGACGATGTCTCCATGAAGGGGGCAAGAACCGACATTATATCCTCCCTGGTGGCTAGGCAGTCAATATCTCGGATTTCGAGCGAACTCTCCTGGGAGACTGCCCTGACTTTAGTCTGACCGCCGAGCGCGTCACCAATGGCGGATTTCATCTGCTGTAAGGATGCTTTGCTCTTTCCATCCAGCTCCAGCAGTAATCCATTTCCTGCCGTTTTTCGCACCTCGGGTTACGTGCTCGCTAACGCTAATCAGTTTGTTGTCCTGTCGCCTGGTGACTAGACGAAGGATGTCGCTGTACGACTTCCCTTCCTCCGGTTGGATTATGATGGCGTCAGCTTTGGGTCTCCTCTTTCGGATGATTGGGTTGCGGGCTGGCTCACAGGCGACTTCTCTGGTGTGCGTACTTGCTTTGGGCTGGGGGCGTACCAATGGCTGCTTCACCTGGGGGGGCTCTACTCTCTTAGGAGGCGGCGAGGTCTGTGTAGCCGAGTCGTGCCGGCGTACAGCTTTGCCGGTTGGTATTGGTGACACCGAATGTGGAGCTTGACCAGGATCGAGCTCGGTCCCTTCCTTCTCTTGCAGCCTTGCGCTGATCTCGGCCTGGAGTTTCTTCATTTGAAGAAAGGAGTCCCTATTCGCCTTTGTTATATGCCTAACCGCCTTAGGCCTGAAGAGGTGGATCATCTCCTCAATGATGCAGCCGAGCTCCACCGATAGTTTAAGCAGACTTTTTTGCGTTTTCTGCTTCTTTCTCTCCACAGGGGGGGAACTCCCAGGGCTGCAAGAATCCCTACTTCTCTTGGGAGTTTCATTATCCGCAGCTACCTGGAATTGGAAAACCGGTCCATCGATTTTTGGTGGTGCAGAGGCTGGTCCACCACCAGGTGGGGTCCGTGGCATCCTTGGACGAAGGTGGAACTTAGAGAGAAGCTCCGCTTCGGTCTGCTGCGTGTGTGTGTGTGTGTGTGTGTGTGTGTGTGTGTGTGTGTGTGTGTGTGTGTGTGTGTGTGTGTGTGTGTGTGTGTGTGGTGTGTGTGTGTGTGTGTGTGTGTGTGTGTGTGTGTGTGTGTGTGTGTGTGTGTGTGTGTGTGTGTGTGTCTGTGCTTTGCTTCTTGCAGCATAAGTAATACATGGATATACTATTATAGGAACCGAAACAAACAAGAATATTACCTCAAAGGATTTCTATTCGTTTCGGTTGATGATTAGACGTGGTCAGGATAATATCATTCTACGATGTCGTGAGCTTTGCCAACAATTTATGGTCGATATGTACGTCAAGATAGAGAGTGAACGACTACGATACTTGCGATTTAACCAACAGAAGCTGCGTGCGGAAGAATACATTCACTTGCGAGATGCTATTGCCAGCAACGCTGATACTGCCGAAATCGGTAACTCTGTCATCCTACCATCATCGTACATAGGTAGTCCACGTCACATGCAACAATACATACAGGATGCTATGACCTTCGTACGTGAATATGGACGACCGTGCTTTTTTATTACTTTTACATGTAATCCAAAATGGCAGGACAACGTTTGCCGGGTCAGCTAGTTTATTTGTATATTTGTTGTCTCGCATGATAACACATTTTAAAATGCACTCCCGCCAGAGCTCAATTTGCTAATATTAATTTTTGTTATATTAAATGTCAATGGGAATAACCAACGCGATTTGGGAGTAGAGCGTGGCCCAATTGGTAGGGTAACGGTTCGTTCTTTTGCAAACCGGCATGGGTCGCAGGTTCGAGTCCAGTCAAAGTAATTTATATATAAATTTTCTATTTTAATTATAAGCACTATTTTAAATTAATTATATTTCTTTTTATTTTATAACCTGTTCACAAAACATTGAATAATAAGAAGTATTTCGATATTGAAAACATTTACATACTTATATAAATAGGGCTTATTTTTTAAAATAAGCCAAGTAAGGAAATTGTGCAATTAATTAGACCCCGTACTCTAAAAAGAGTATAGGGGTCTATTAAGTTTGAAAGCGAAATGTGCGTAACAGGCAGAAGGAGGCTTTTCCGACCCCATAAAGTATATATATTCTTGATCAGCATCAACAGCCGAGACGATAGAGCGATGTCCGTCTGTCCGTCTGTCTGTCTGTCTGTCTGTCCGTCCGTATGAACACCTGGATCTTCTAAACTACAAGAGCTGGAGACACCAAATTTGGAATGAAAGTCCGTCTGTAGTGTACGCAGTGCAAGTTTATTTCAAATTTTTGCCACGCCCCCCACCGCCCCCGCAAATCGTAAAAAACTATTTTCACATCGCCATAACTTGAAAACGACTAGAGCTAGAGAGACCAAATTCACACAATATGTGTATAGTACCATTATAACAATCCTCACCAAGTTTGTTCCGGATCGGACAACTATAGCCTATAGCTCCCATAGGACAACCCGGTCAAAAATAAAAAATTTGTATGAAGACATGTAGTGTTGGTTGAGCGATCGCAACCAAACTCACAGAGGATGTGTGTATAATTAATAACAAGAAAGAAAAGTACAGTCGAGCACGCCCGACCGTATTCGCGATCATTAAATAAAATCGGTATTCGGGTATATCAATTGATACTTGCAACAAAACACGTTGAAACAAAAACATCTGATTGTATGTATACACACGCATACACACTTAGCATTATTTGTATGCACGCACATATGTATTTGTGTATATGTTATACATACACAATTGGTTGGCACGGCCAGCATTCGCGGGCAGCGCTGTCGCTAGAAAGCAGCGAAAACGTTCGCTCACATGTTTGTATATTTCTGTCTCGCTTGCACACATGCAGTGAAATGGCGTTAAATTATAAACTTTGTTAGGTGTCTAGCTCTTTTGTTTATAGTCCGATTTATATGCAACTTTCAGGATAGTTTGATATACTTTGTCTTCAAACGAATGTGAAATAACAATACTGTACGATAAGAACATATGCCCTAAAATCGGCATTGAAGTTTGAAAATTGTTTTATTTTTTGTGGGAAAGGGGGGCGTGGCAGCCCAAAATTTTTAATGGCAATGCATTTATGCCGTCTCTAGGAACGTCCATACCAAAAAGAGTATTCCTAAGTCCTATAGTTATTGAGATATTCGCCTAAAACACCAATTTTTTCCGAGGTGTTTCTAGTTTTTTGCTCATTGTGGGCGAACGGGGCGTGGCATCGAAAAAAAAAAGATTCTTGTATTGACTGACTAAATATCGAGTCGATAGAGACCAAATTCAAACTTGTAGCTCTTACCATCTCTGAAATCTGTTTGTTCATACGGACAGACAGACGGACAGACAGACAGACGGACAGACGGACATGGCTATATCGACTCGGCTTGTGATGCTGATCAAGAATATATATACTTTATGGGGTCTGACACGCCTCCTTCTGCCTGTTACATACTTTTTTTTTTGCACAAACCCAATATACTCTCTCTTGCAGAGAGTATAAAAATATCCCCACCAAATTTGGTCCAAATCGGACAACAACAACATACAAAACAAATTAATCAAAAATGCTGAATTTTATGTACAAATTGTTTGTTTGCACTGCTTGCAATAGAAAAGTCTACGTTTACCTACACAAACTGCAGCAAGCAGTGTACTGTGTTAAACAAGCAATTATTGCATGTGAATGAAAATAATCCAACTGAATTATCAGCAGAGCGGGGTCTTATTGGTAGGGTCGCGGTTAATTATTTTGCAAATCCGCGTGGGTCCCAGGTTCGAGTCCAGCCAAAGTTAAATACAAATTTTCTAATTTTTTAATTTTAACACAAATTGTAAACCTATTTTTGTTTTTCCCGTTAATATATAGTGCTTTCAATTTCCACACCTACACAGCATGAGAGCATAGTGCCAAGCCAATCCAGGACTGAACATTAAGTTACTGGCAGAAAATTTGACAACAATTATTAAACACCAAGTTTTTGTATATTTTTTTCCAGCAAGAATTTTAACTTTTTGAAAGCGCCATCTTATTTGTGAGCTATAAAAGCGCCACCTATGTGTTGTTTCTTCAACTAAAATTGCTTTTGACTATCGATTCCATGCGATTGCTATCGAAAGTACGACCAAATAGGTAATTGTCTGTCTGTCTGTCTGTCTGTCTGTCTGTCCGTCCGTTTGAACACCTGGATCTTCTAAGCTACAAAAGCTAGAGCTTCCAAATTTGGAATGAAAGTCCGTCTATATGTCAGGCAGGTTAAGTTTATTTCAAATTTTTGCCACGCCCCCTACCGCCCCGCAAATTGTAAACAACTTTTTTCACATCACTATTACTTGAAAACGACTAGAGCTAGAGAGACCAAATTCACACAGTATGTGTATAGCACAATTATAACTATCCTCAGTTTGATCCGGATCGGACAACTATAGCCTATAGCTCCCATAGGACAAATCGGTCGAAGATTATTGATTTGTATGGAAAACGGCGCATAAGACGGAGTACGGGGTCTATTACAGTCGGCTCGCTCGACTGTAGCCTTTCTTACTTGTTTCATTAGAAAATGTTTCTGTTAAAATTTTTATATTGCAATTTCCAAATTGTATTAGATTATTTCCATTTAATATAATATTTCTGTCGTCACAGTTTTGGTATAATTTTTCTTCTCTGGCATTTTTAATTATTAATGTATCGTCATCGATTTCTTCAATACTTGTTATGTTGTTAAATATGAATTTGCAATTGTTGTTAATAGTACAACTTTTGCATGGCTGAAGTTCTTTCAAAATTGTGTTTGGTTTGTATTCAAGTGTCTTATTGTTAATTTCGATGATTAAAAGATTTTCCTGATCTATTTGAATATATTCTTTGTGTGTGTGTGTGTGTGTGTGTGTGTGTTTGTGTCTTTGTGTGTTTGTGTGTGTGTGTGTTTGTGATTGTGTTTGTGTTTGTGTTTGTGTGTTTTTGTGTTTGTGTTTGTGTGTTTGTGTTTGTGTTTGTGTGTGTGTGTGTTTTTTTTTTTTTTTTTTTCATGTAAATTATAGACAGAGTAGATGAGTAGATGAGAGATACATTGGAAAAGAAAAAGGACTCTAAAGAAGGTGTCCTAAGGTCCTAGAAGGCCCGCGGTACTACTGTGGGGTATTGCTTCGCGGGTTCCTAGGTGGGCTTCTACGCCCCTCCGGTGTTTGTTCTCCCCCGCTCCCTCTCCAGATGACGAAGGGATGTTGTAATGCTCTCAGCGAATGTGCAGGCGGCCGACCAGCATTGCTGGCTCGCAAGCATCCTATTTATAAAGTTTTCGGCTGTCAGATCGGTGCCGAGTACCATCTCAAGTTCAGTTCTCTCCGATGTAAACCTGTCGCAATGGAACATAACATGCTCCGCCGTTTCCTCGGCCTCTGGGTAACATCGCTGGCAAAAAGGCTCCCTGTCGTGTCCAAATCTATAGAGGTAGCTTCTAAAGCATCCATGTCCGCTAAGAAGTTGCGTCAGGTGGAAGTTGACGTAACCGAATTTCCTATTCATCCATCTAGTTATGTCCGGGATAAGCCGGTGCGTCCGTCGTCCTTTGGTCGAGTCGTCCCATTTACTCTGCCACTGCTGCAGACTGTCATCCTTCGCTGCTTTGATTGTCCGTCTTCTGTTGGTTGGGAGGTCGGAGTGGAGTTCCTCGTAAATTTTTGCTCTCTCTGCTGCGAGGATTTCTAGAGGTACCATGCCTGCGATTACCAATGCTGCATCTTCCGAGATAGTGCGGAATCCGCAGCACACCCTAAGGGCACCTAGCCTGTAAGTTGAGAGGAGTCCCCTTCTGTAGCTTCTTATCTGCATGTCTTTTGACCAAATTGGTGCTCCGTACAGCATCGTCGCCCTGACCACATTCTGGAGGAGGATTCTGCGTCCCTGTCTTGGCCCTCGAGTGTTGAGAATAATTCGGCTCAACGCCTGCGCCACCGATGCCACTTTTTTCCCTACATACTCTAGATGCTCTCTGTAGCTAAGACGTGTATCAATAAAGACTCCGAGATATCGTAGCGATCTACTAGAGACGATGGTGGACGCATTATCCAGCTTGATGCGTGCCACTTCGACTTTTTTCCTGCTGCTTATGAGTACTGCTTCCGTCTTATTGTCCGCGAGCTGGAGGCCAACGCTTGCTAGCCAGTCCTTTACCGCAGCAATTGAGACGCTGCATGAAGCCTCCGCCTCATTCAGGTGTTTAGCAGTAGCCACTACAGCTATGTCGTCGGCAAAGCCTATTATGGTAGTGCCGCCTGGGAGCTGCAATCTAAGAACACCGTCATACATGGCGTTCCACAGTAGCGGTCCGAGTACTGAGCCCTGGGGGACACCAGCTGTAACCGAGTAAGTGCGGGTCCCTCTGTCCGTTCTGTACCGGAGCGTGCGGTTACGAAAGTAGTCACTAATTATTTCCATAAGGTAGCCCGGTGTGTGAAACCCTCGAAGAGCGTCTAGGATGCTTTCCCATCTTGCCGAATTGAACGCGTTCTTAATGTCTAGGGTGACAACAATGCAGTACTCCTTTTTGCCACCACGCCATCTGCTACCTTCTATTGCTTTCTCAGCAATCCCGGTTACCATGGATATAGCATCGATCGTCGAACGCGCCTTACGAAAGCCAAATTGCGCTGGTGAGAGGTCTCTCCCCTTGCTGGATTGCGGCTTCGAGCCTGTTACAAACTATCTTCTCAAGTAACTTGCCAGCTGTGTCGATGAGGCAGATCGGTCTGTAGGAGGATGGTTCATCAGGAGGTTTGTTGGGCTTCGAGATAAGCACCAAGTTCTGCGTCTTCCATGCGCTTGGAAACGTCCCCTGCCTGATGCATTGACTAAAAACCTTCGAAAAGCTATCAGGATGCTCGGATATGGCCAGTTTTAGAGCTCTATTAGGGATTCCATCAGGCCCTGGTGCTTTACCTTCGCGTATAATGCTAGTCGCTCTTCGAATTTCATCTTCTGTAACATCTGGGGCGTCCAGGGATAGCAGCGTCGGTGATGACAATGGTTGCGCAAGAGGCAATGTTGGTACTCCTGGGAAGAGAGCCTCGACTATTTCTAACATTTTGACTTCGCTCTTTAGAGGACCAGGCTTCGTCGCATTAAATTTCTTTAGAGCCACTTTGTAGGCCAACCCCCATATGTCGTTCTCAGCTTCATCACACAGCTCCAGAAACCGATCGGACTTGCTCTTTCTAATTGCCTTTTTAAGTTCCCGCCGCCTAGCTTGGTATGTCAGTCTGTTGGCTTCGAAATTGGGCCTTCCCCGAGAGCGATGTAGGGAACGTCGAGCTGCAATACATCTTCGTCTCACATCGGCAATCTCCTCAGTCCACCAGTAGACCGGCTTCTGACGGCCTTTAAAGCCCCTTCTGGTCTGCATGCTTGCGTCGCAGGCTGTTGTTATTGACTGCATTAGCTCCGTGGCACTTCGCTCGGCATTTGTGTAGTGGCCAGGAGCAGTGAAAGACGCTGAGAATACTGATGCAGCGAAAGTTTCTACCTTGTATAATTTTTCGCCCAGATCGAAGTTGGGTGTACTAAGTTCCTGGTGGTGTATTTGGAATATGATTGCGTTGTGGTCACTTGCCGTATAGGTGTCGCTAATTTCCCAAGCAGTGTGGTTCCATAGCGAGCAACTAATGAAAGTGAGATCAATGACTGATCCCACTCCTGCTCTTGAGAACGTGTGCTGGCTTCCGTTGTTTAGCAACGCAACGTCGAGTGACGCCATAGCCTCTAGCACCGACTGTCCTCTGGCATTGGTATGCAGGCTGCCCCATTCTTCCGCCCAAGCGTTAAAGTCGCCAGCTATGACGACTCTAGTCTTCCTTCTGGCGCCGTCCACTAGTTCGTCCAGTATGTCTAAGTAGTCCCGGAGTTGGAGACTTGGTGCCAAATAGCAGCTATAGAGCCAAAGTTGGCCAAGCCTAGCCCTGACAAATCCTCTTGCCGAACGGACATGCTCCAAATGGTGTTGGTTGGGACCACACACCCAGATCGCAGCCTTGCCGAGTGAATCCGATGCAAAGTTTAGGCCCTGGATAGGTTTATACTGTTCGCTCAGGAGTGCTACATCTACCGACTGTTCGCGTACTGTTTGCGAGAGAAGGTCTTGTGCAGCCACACAGTGGTTCAGGTTAAGTTGGAGGATCCTAATCATATCTGCTGCTGGACACCACTGTTTGCCGACAGGGGGCAGGGCGTGCTTCCGGCGTGATGCTTTATATGGCTCATGTTGGCCGCTGCACATATAAAGCAGTTTGCCTCGTTAAGGCAGTCCGCAGCTTTGTGCCCTGGTTGGCCACACCTGAGGCAGCATCCCGTACGGTCTGTCTTACTCTTGCATGCATTTGCTACATGACCGAATTTCAGACATCTGTAGCATCGTTTCCTTAACGCTCTCTCTCTAACTCTGCAGTTTGTCCAGCCGATTTTTATTTTACCCTCTTTGAGGATTCTGTTCGCTGCGTCTGTCGGGAGGCTAACAATTGCTAATTGCATGCCCCCATATCCAATTCTCAGCGCCTTGATTGAGATCGCTTGTTGTCCTGTCGCCTGGTGACTAGACGAAGGATGTCGCTGTACGACTTCCCTTCCTCCGGTTGGATTATGATGGCGTCAGCTTTGGGTCTCCTCTTTCGGATGATTGGGTTGCGGGCTGGCTCACAGGCGACTTCTCTGGATCGCGTACTTGCTTTGGGCTGGGGGCGTACCAATGGCTGCTTCACCTGGGGGGGTTCTACTCTCTTAGGAGGCGGCGAGGTCTGTGTAGCCGAGTCGTGCCGGCGTACAGCTTTGCCGGTTGGTATTGGTGCCACCGAATGTGGAGCTTGACCAGGATCGAGCTCGGTCCCTTCCTTCTCTTGCAGCCTTGCGCTGATCTCGGCCTGGAGTTTCTTCATTTGAAGAAAGGAGTCCCTATTCGCCTTTGTTATATGCCTAACCGCCTTAGGCCTGAAGAGGTGGTCGTATTCGTGACCTGTGCTCTTTTTATTTTGCGTATATCTACGTTCCTTGTGCCAATCGGTGGAGTTTACTGCAAGCTCAAGCACATTCCAGCTCGATTGCGAAAAAAATCCGTTCAATTTTCAATTTTAAATTTAAATTTGACGTAACGGCTATTTTGGCGGGAATGTGATTGCTCGCTGACACAAGCTCGATTGCCTGTCACTCACTCGACGATGACAGCGATCAGGGTTGTATGTCAGCCAGGCAGCTGATCGCGCTTTGCTACGCTTATCAGCACTGCTGGGTGACAGCTGCTATTTTGCAAATCACTCCCACGCAGAAAGAAGAAAGCGGCAAAAGGCCAAAAACTGAGTGAGAAAGCGGCCAAGAAGATGGCAGAAGCACTCACCAGCGGACACCCCCTTCACTCCCCTCGACGCCCACTCAGAAGCTTGGTCTGATGGCGAAAAAACAGGGAAAAAGAAAAAAAGGCAGCAGCGCCGGCAGGCCTGGTTCAAAACGCAGCTTGGTAGGTATCACACGATCTCTGGGACACAATTTCCCTCTAATTCCTGCGCTATTGCAGGTTCGGTAGCTATTTAAACGAGAAAAAACGCGGGACGCCAAATTTAGCACGTCCTCTTCGTTACAAGTAATCGAGTAATCTCTGTGTTTGTGTGTGTGTGAGTTTGTGTGTGTGTGTGTGTGTGTGTGTGCGCTTTGCTTTTTGCAGCGTAAGTATATATATATGATAAAACATTATACAATGATTAATATAAATATCAGTATAATGCATAGCTTGCAAATAACAGTTGAGCGCTTTTTTTCTAGCGCTCTGCTTGTGGGCATAACCGAAAAAAATTTTACACATGCGGTCTTGCTCTGAGGCGAACACTTCGGCTCTCTTCGTTTCGGTTGTCTGTTGAGAGATACCGTTTGAGCGATTTGAGAAAAGGTCTAGCAATGAGCAACAAAAGAGAGCGAAACAGTTGACGCTCAAACAATAACTGTCAGCTAAAGACCTATTGAAAAAAAACTCAGCGCAAAGTGTTTTTTGCTGTGTTGCTCCGTAAATTTAAAGCTAGATGAATGGCTGAAATTTTAAATATAAATTTTATTAAATCAAAAATATGTTTTTGTTTTAAATAAAATTTATTTATTTGAAAATATTTTAGACATTATCGTTGTTTACTAGTTTACTAGTATCATGTTGACCCCAATAGTATTAAGAACATTTATTAAATTTATAAACTCTTACAATAAGTAAGAGTTGAAGGTGAAAAATTGGTGCACTTTTTTACTTCTCTCACGACCCATTTCACTAAATATGTTAATTGTGACGCGAACGCAGAGAAATCACAAATTCAAGTGAAACCGAATCTGACTCGCAAACATACTCAAAAAACACTTTGCTTCATTGCGACCGACCTAAGTGTCCGAGAATAACCAGAGCAAAAGAAACGAAATAAAACCGGTTTTTGTTCTGAGCAAAACAGATTCGTCGAGCAACCAACTGAAACTGTTGCTCTCTGAGTTTTTGCTCAAACTGTCGGTTGAAAACACTTATTTGCGAACACAAAGAATCGCTCAACTGTTATTTGCAAGCTATGGTATAATGCCATTTGTTACTTTTTTCTGATATTTTAGTTCTGTTATTTCTTGAAAGGTTTTCAAAAATTTTTATAGTTAAATGATCAAAATTTATAGTGTTTTTGTAAGTTTGGTTTAAAATTTCTGTAGGGTAATAAAATTTTTCATAAAATTCTATTTATTTATTTATATTGCAATTTAAAATTGTATTAGATTATTTCCATTTAATATAATATTTCTGTCGTCACAGTTTTGGTACAATTTTTCTTCTCTGGCATTTTTAGACCCCGTACTCTAAAAAAGAGTATAGGGGTCTATTAGGTTTGTCTGAAGCGAAATGTGCGTAACAGGCAGAAGGAGGCTTTTCCGACCCCATAAAGTATATATATTCTTGATCAGCATCAACAGCCGAGACGATATAGCAATGTCCGTCTGTCCGTCTGTCCGTCCGTCCGTCCGTCTGTATGAACACCTGGATCTTCTAAACAATAAAAGCTAGAGCCACCAAATTTGGAATGAAAGTCCGTCTGTAGTGTACGCAGTGCAAGTTTATTTCAAATCTTTGCCACGCCCCCTACCGCCCCCGCAAATTGTAAAAAACAATTTTCACATCACCATAACTTGAAAACGAAAAGAGCTAGAGGGACCAAATTCACACATTATGTGTATGGTACCACTATAACTATCCTCACCAAGTTTGGTCCGGATCGGACAACTATAGCCTATAGCTCCCATAGGACAAATCGGTCGAAAATGGGTGATTTGTATGGAGACATGAATTATTAGTTGAGCGATTGCAACCAAACTAACACAGTATGTGTATGGTACCATTATTACTATCCTCACCAAGTTTGGTCCGGATCGGACAACTATAGCCTATAGCTCCCATAGGTCAAATCGGTCGAAAATTGGTGATTTGTATGGAAAACGTGCACTAGTAAGAGTACGGGGTCTTTTACAGTCGGCTCGCTGTAAGATAAGAACATCTGCCTTAAAATCGGCATTGAAGTTTAACAATTATTTTATTTTTTGTGAGAAAAGGGGGCGTGGCAGCCAAAAAATTTTAATGGCATTATATTTATGCCTTGACTAGGAACCCTCACACCAAAATTGGTGTTTCTAAGTGTCATAGTTACTGAGATATTCACCTAAAACATCAATTTCTTACGAGGTGTGTCTAGTTTTTTGCTCATTGTGGGCGAACGGGGCGTGGCATCGAAAAAAAAAAGATTCTTGTATTGATTGATTTAATATCGAGTCGATAGAGACCAAATTCAAACTTGTAGCTCTTACCATCTCTGAAATCTGTTTGTTCATACGGACGGACAGACGGACAGACAGACGGACAGACGGACATGGCTATATCGACTCGGCTTGTGATGCTGATCAAGAATATATATACTTTGTGGGGTCTGCCACGCCTCCTTCTGCCTGTTACATACTTTTCACAAACCCAATATACTCTCTCTTGCAGAGAGTATAAAAATTTTGAAAACCTAAAAGAAATAACAGAACTAAAATATCAGAAACAAGAAAGAAAAGTACAGTCGAGCACGCCCGACCGTAGAATACTCTCTGCAATTTATTCCGATCATTTCATAAAATCGGTACCCAAGTTTATCAATTGATACTTGCAACAAAACACGTTGAAACAAAAACATCTGATTGTATGTATACACACACATATACATTTGACATTATATGTATGCACACACATATGTATGTGTGTATATGTAATACATACACAATTGGTTGGCACGGCCAGCATTCGCGGGCAGCGCTGCCGCTAAGCTACGCAAGCAGCGAAAACGTTTGCTCACATGTTTGTATGTTTCTATCTCGCTCGCACACATGCATTGGCATTGCGTTCAATTATCAACTTTCTTACATGTCTAGCTCTTTTGTTTATTGTCCGATTTAGATGCAACTTTCAGGATAGTTTGATATATTTTGTCTTCAAACGAATTTGAAATTACAAGACTGTAAGATAAGAACATCTGCCTTAAAATCGGCATTGAAGTTTGCAAATTATTTTATTTCTTGTGGGAAAGGGGGGCGTGGCAGTCCAAAATTTTTGATGACAATGCATTTATGCCGTCTCTAGGAACCTACATACCAAAATGGGTGTTCCTAAGTGCCATATTTACTGAGATATTCGCCTAAAACATCAATTTTTTACGAGGTGTTTCTAGTTTTTTGCTCATTGTGGGCGAACGGGGCGTGGCATCGGAAAAAAAAAAGATTCTTGTATTGACTGACTTAATATCGAGTCGATAGAGACCAAATTCAAACTTGTAGCTCTTACCATCTCCGAAATCTGTTTGTTCATACGGACAGACGGACAGACAGACAGACGGACAGACGGACATGGCTATATCGACTCGGCTTGTGATGCTGATCAAGAATATATATTCTTTATGGGGTCTGCCACGCCTCCTTCTGCCTGTTACATACTTTTCACAAACACAATATACTCTCTCTTGCAGAGAGTATAAAAATTTTTTCAATTGTTTGTTAATAATTTGTTAATAAACAATTTTTTTTCGATAATGCAACACATTTAAACAACACAATTAAATATATCCTTTTTGATGTCGGACCAAGATTCGAACCCACGACCTCCCGTTCAACGATCGAATACTAATCATCCGCGCCACCGCATTACTTGGAAATTGACGGCCTAAAACCATAGATATCTCTATAAAAGAGGCTTAACTTCCTAGCTGAACGTCTTTCAACGTCTTTTACTGCAAGTACTACTAGTTGATATTCTCGGATACTGATTTTATTAAAATGATCGGAAATAAAAGGCAGAGAGTATTCTACGGTCGGGCGTGCTCGACTGTAATTTTCTTTCTTGTTTATAGTTAAATGATCAAAATTTATAGTGTTTTTGTGAGTTTGGCTTAAAACTTCTGTAGGGTAATAAAATTTTTCATAAAATTCTATTTTTAGACCCCGTACTCTAAAAAAGAGTATAGGGGTCTATTAGGTTTGTCTGAAGCGAAATGTGCGTAACAGGCAGAAGGAGGCTTTTCCGACCCCATAAAGTATATATATTCTTGATCAGCATCAACAGCCGAGACGATATAGCAATGTCCGTCTGTCCGTCTGTCTGTCTGTCCGTCCGTCTGTATGAACACCTGGATCTTCTAAACTACAAGAGCTAGAGACACCAAATTTAGAATGAAAGTCCGTCTGTAATGTACGCAGTGCAAGTTTATTTCAAATTTTTGCCACGCCCCCCACCGCCCCCGAAAACTGTAAAAAACTATTTTCATATCACCATTACTTGAAAACGACTAGAGCTAGACAGACCAAATTCACACATTATATGTATGGTACCATTATAACTGTCCTAACCAAGTTTAGTCCAGATCGGACAACTATAGCCTATAGCTCCCAAAGGACAAACCGGTCAAAAATAAAAAATTTGTATGAAGACATGTAGTGTTGGTTAAGCGATCGCAACCAAGCTCACTGAGGATGTGTGTATAATTATTAAAAATATCCCCACCAAATTTGGTCCAAATCGGACAACAACAACATATAAATCAAATTAATCAAAAATGCTGAATTTTATGTACAAATTGTTTATTGACACTGCTTGCAATAGAAGACGTTTCACTACACAAACTGCAGCAAGCAGTGCAGTGTGTTAAATAAACAATTATTGCATGTGAATGAAAATAGTCCAACTGAATTATCAGCAGAGCGTGGTCTTATTGGAAGGTCGCGGTTCATTATTTTGCAAATCCGCGTGGGTCGCAGGTTCGAGTCCAGCCAAAGTTAAATACATATTTTTTTAATTTTTTAATTTTAACGCAAATTTAAACCTATTTTAAATAATAATAACGTTTATTTGTATTTAAAATGTATTTGCATAATATGGTATGCTAAAAAAAGTAATACGGAAGTCCAAAACAATTCAGAAAACTTCCTTGCACGTACATACATTTATTAATGTGTATGTATATACATTCATACATACATACATACATATTTTTGCTTATGCTTTGGACTTGTTCAACTGCTTTGAACTGCTTAACGTACTTCAATTGAAGTAAGTTGTTCAGTTGATCGGCATTTAGCGCTCATTGGTACTTGTTCCGAACTGATTTTGGGACGCGCCAAAAATAAATTCTGTTACTATACAGATTCATGCAATGCTACTGAACGCAGATATTGTTTTAATTTTTACAATTTTGAATGAAAGATTTCAATTCTAATCCATATTTATTTGAATATTTGTTGTCTCGCATGATAACACATTTTAAAATGCACTCCCGCCTTATATTAAATGTCAATGAGAATAATCAACGCGATTTGGAAGTAGAGCGTGGACCAGTTGGTAGGGTTACGGTTCGTTCATTTGCAAATCGGCATGGGTCGCAGGTTCGAGTCCCAGTCAAAGTTAATATATAAATTTTCTATTTTAATTATAAGCACTATTTTAAATAAATTATATTTCTTTTATTTTAAAACCTGTTCCCAAAACATTGAATAATAAGAAGAAGTATTTCGATATTTAAAACATTTACATACTTATATAAATACGGCTTATTTTTAAAATAAGCAAAGTAAGGAAATTGTGCATTTAATTGTGTATATATTTACATACATTTTTTTTTACATACATTTTTATATAAATATGTATGTATACAAAATGTGAATAACTCCGTTTTTCTTCTTTTTCGTATGGAAAATGAGCACTTCCGTGAGTACGGGGTCTTTTACAGTCGGCTCGCTCGACTGTAGCCTTTCTTATTTGTTTTATTAGAAAATGTTTCTGTTAAAATTTTTATATTGCAATTTCCAAATTGTATTAGATTATATCCATTTAATATAATATTTCTGTCGTCACAGTTTTGGTATAATTTTTCTTCTCTGGCATTTTTAATTATTAATGTATCGTCATCGATTTCTTCAATACTTGTTATGTTGTTAAATATGAATTTGCAATTGTTGTTAATAGTACAATTTTTGCTTGGCTGAAGTTCTTTCAAAATTGTGTTTGGTTTGTATTCAAGTGTCTTATTGTTAATTTCGATGATTAAAAGATTTTCCTGATCTATTTGAATATATTCTTTGTGTGTGTGTGTGTGTGTTTGTGTGTGTATGTGTGTTTGTGTGTGTGTGTGTTTGTGTGTGTGTGTATTTGTGTGTGTGTGTGTGTGTGTGTGTGTGTGTGTGTGTGTGTGTGTGTGTGTGTGTGTGTGTGTGTGTGTGTGTGTGTGTGTGTGTGTGTGTGTGTGTGTGTGTGTGTGTGTCTGTGCTTTGCTTCTTGCAGCGTAAGTATACATATATGATAAAACATAATACACTGATTAATATAAATATAAGTATAATGCCATTTGTTACTTTTTAGACCCCGTACTCTAAAAAAGAGTATAGGGGTCTATTAAGTTTGTCTAAAGCGAAATGTGCGTAACAGGCAGAAGGAGGCTTTTCCGACCCCATAAAGTATATATATTCTTGATCAGCATCAACAGCCGAGACGATAGAGCGATATCCGTCTGTCCGTCTGTCTGTCTGTCTGTCTGTCTGTCTGTCTGTCTGTCTGTCTGTCTGTCTGTATGAACACCTGGATCTTCTAAACTACAAGAGCTAGAGACACCAAATTTGGAATGAAAGTCCGTCTTTAGTGTTACTCAGTGCAAGTTTATTTCAAATTTTTGCCACGCCCTCCACCGCCCCCGCAAATTGTAAAAAACTATTTTCACATCGCCATAACTTAAAAACGACTAGAGCTAGAGAGACCAAATTCACACAATATGTGTATAGTACCATTATAACAATCCTCACCAAGTTTGTTCCGGATCGGACAACTATAGCCTATAGCTCCCATTGAGCTCTGGCGGGAGTGCATTTTAAAATGTGTTGTCATGCGAAACAACAAATATACAAATAAATATGGATTAGAATTGAAATCTTTCATTCAAAATTGTAAAAATTAAAAAAATATCTGCGTTCAGTAGCATTGTATGAATCTGTATAGTAACAGAATTTATTTTTGGCGCCTCCCAAAATCAGTTCGGAACAAGTACCAATGAGCGCTAAATGCCGATCAACTGAACAACTTACTTCAATTGAAGTACGTTAAGCAGTTCAAAGCAGTTGAACAAGTCCAAAGCATAAGCAAAAATATGTATGTATTTATGTATGTTTGTTTGCACTGCTTGCAATACAAAAGTCTGTGTACTGTGTTAAACAAGCAATTATTGCATGTGAATGAAAATAATCCAACTGATTTATCAGCAGAGCGTGGTCTTATTGGTAGGGTCGCGGTTCATTATTTTGCAAATCCGCGTGGGTCCCAGGTTCGAGTCCAGCCAAAGTTAAATACAAATTTTTTAATTTTTTAATTTTAACACAAATTTAAACCTATTTAAAATAATAATAACGTTTATTTGTATTTAAAATGTATTCGCATAACATGGTATGCTAAATAAAAGTAATACGAAAGTCCAAAATAATTCAGAAAACTCCCTTGCACGTACATACATTTATTAATGTGTATATACATACACATTCACATGTGGGGATTAGGTTTATTGAAACAAGCCGAATCCTTTATTATTGTTTATAGTTGTTTATTTTAAGTATTTTATGTATTATTATTAGGTTAATGAATCTTTAGATTACAAAGTTGATAGATCTTGAAATTCGTTTGATTTCTGCAACCGTAGTTTTGCAGCGTCGTTATTTTGCTTTTTTTTACACGTCGTAAATCTGCGATCGATACTCTCTTTTTCCAGTGTTGTTACGCTTCGCAACAGTGTTGTGTATGAGAAGTGGGTAGTCCGAATGGTGTTGCCAGACCCAATCCCACAACTCGGCCATCCTTCTATACATTCGTCCCGAATGCGTCGTCGCCGTTCAAAGGCAACCATGGTTTCA
>JAEIGM010000454.1:0-27083 GCA_018903735.1 Drosophila cardini
TCATATAGCTCCCATAGGAACAATCGGTTGGAAAATATTATTTTTTGAGCTATTTCAACCAAATTAAGCCTATATGCATTTAGTACCAAACCCCATGTGCAAACCAAATTTCATCCGAATCGGACCACTATATCATATAGCTGCCATAGGAACAATCGGTTGAAAATGATAAAAATGCCTAGTGTGAAAATTTTCAGTGTCAACTGAGCGATTTCAACCAAACTCACGCCATAAACATTTGCCATCATTTCCCAGCTGTTGACCAAATTTCATTCGGATCGAACCACTATATCATATAGCTGTCATAGGAACAATCGGTTCAAAGCCTTAGTATGAAAATTTTTAATGTCTATTGAACGATTTGAACCAAATTCACGCAGTACGCATAAGCTATCGTTCCCTATATTCTGACCAAATGTCCTCCAATTCGGACTACTATATCATATAGCTTCCATAAGAACAATCGGTTGATAATGATGAAAATGCTTAGTATGAAAAATTTCAGTGTCGATTAAGCGATTTCAACCAAACTCACGCCATAAACATTTGCTATCATTCCCCAGCTGCTGGCCAAATTTCATTTGGATCGAACCACTATATCATATAGCTGCCATAGGAACAATCGGTTCAAAGGCTTAGTATGAAAATTTGTAAAGTCAATTAAGCGATTTCAGCTAAATTCACGCACTACTCCTTTGCTATTATTCCATATATACTGACCAAATCTCATCTAAATCAGATATTTATATCATACAGCATCCAAAGGAACCACTGGTAACTGAATCCAATGAACGCAACATGCATGACTGCAAGGGTATTTAATCTTCGGCGAGCCGAAGATAACCTTTCTTTCTTGTCTTTTTAGACCCCGTACTCTAAAAAAGAGTAGAGGGGTCTATTAAGTTTGTCTGAAGCGAAATGTGCGTAACAGGCAGAAGGAGGCGTGGCCGACCCCATAAAGTATATATATTCTTGATCAGCATCAACAGCCGAGTCGATATAGCGATGTCCGTCTGTCCGTCTGTCTGTCTGTCTGTCTGTCTGTCTGTCTGTCTGTCCGTCCGTATGAACACCTGGATCTTCTAAACTACAAGAGCTAGAGCAGCCAAATTTGGAATGAAAGTCCGTCTATATGTCAGGCAGGTTAAGTTTATTTCAAACTTTTGCCACGCCCCCTACCGCCCCCGCAAATTGTAAAAAACTATTTTCACATCACTATAACTTGAAAACGACTAGAGCTAGAGAGACCAAATTCACACATTATGTGTTTGGTACAATTATAACTATCCTCACCAAGTTTGATCCGGATCGGACAACTATAGCCTATAGCTCCCATAGGACAAACCGGTCAAAAATAAAAAATTTGTATGAAGACACGTAATGTTAGTTAAGCGATCGCAACCAAACTTACAGAGAATGTGTGAATAATTATTAAAAGTATCCTCACCAAATTTGGTCCAAATCGGACAACCACAACATATAAAATAAATTAATCAAAAATGCTGAATTTTTTTGAATTAATTGTTTGTTTACACTTGCTTGCAATATAAGATTTAACTCTACGTTTAGCTACCGCAACTTCAATAAGAAGCGTGGTCTAGTTAGTAGAGATGCGCGCTTCGTACGTGTTGGTTAGCCCGGAGTCCTGGGTTCGAATCCAGTCAGTGACAAATGCTAATTGTTCACTTTTTAAATTTTAATTATTTACATAAACTTCAATGCGGAGTGTGGTCTAAGTAGTAAAGATGCCTGATCTAATTCTTCGCACTTGTTTGTATGTGAACCCGGGATCATGGGTTCGAGTGCCGTCAGGAACATTTTATTAATTTTGATTGTATAACAAATAAATATTACATGTAAATGCAGATAGTCGAGCACTTTTAAGAGAGGGGCGTGGTGCAGCTGTAAGAGCTCTGACGCGTGTACGTGGAGTCCGAGGTTCGAATATCCCGTCAGTGAATTATTTTGATTTTTTTTTTTTTTTTTAATTTAAATTTAAAATTAAATATCAAATTGTAAAACACGGCTTATTTTTAAAATAAGCCAATTAATTGTGTATATATTTACATACATTTGTATATAAAAATGTATGTATACAAAATGTGAATCACTCCGTTTTTTTTCTTTTTCGAATAGAAAATGCGCACTTCTGTGAGTACGGGGTCTTTTACAGTCGGCTCGCTCGACTGTAGCCTTTCTTACTTGTTTCTTTTAATAATATTAAGACTTGAAGTAAAAATGAACAAGTAAGAAAGGCTACAGTCGAGCGAGCCGAATGTAAAAGACCCCGTACTCCTTCTAGTGCGCGTCTTCCCATACAAATCAACAATCTTCGACCGATTAGTCCTATGCTAGCTATAGACTATAGTTGTCCGATCCTGACCAAACTTGGTGAGAACAGTAACAATGACATCATACACATAATGTGTTAGTTTGGTTGCAATCGCTCAACTAAAACTTCATGTCTCCATACAAATCACCTATTTTCGACCGATTTGTCCTATGGGAGCTATAGGCTATAGTTGTCCGATCCGGACCAAACTTGGTGCGGATAGTTATAATGGTACTATATATTTAATGTGTTATTGTTTTTGCAATCGCTCAACTAAAACTTCATGTCTCCATACAAATCACCAATTTTCGACCGATTTGTCCTATGGAAGCTATAGGCTATAGTTGTCCGATCCGGACCAAACTTGGTGAGGATAGTTATAATAGTACCATACCCATAATGTGTTAGTTTGGTTGCAATCGCTCAACTAAAACTTTATGTCTCCATACAAATCACCCATTTTCGACCGATTTGTCCTATGGGAGCTATAGGCAATAGTTGTCCGATCTGGACCAAACTTGGTGAGGATAGTTATAATGGTACCATATACATAATGTGTTTGTGTTTGTTTGGGTAACCGCTCAACTAAAATTTCATGTCTCCATACAAATCACCCATTTTCGACCGATTTGTCCTATGGGAGCTATAGGCAATAGTTGTCCGATCTGGATCAAACTTGGTGAGGATAGTTATAATGGTACCATATATATAATGTGTTAGTTTGGTTGCAATCGCTCAACTAAAACTTCATGTCTCCATACAAATCACCAATTTTCGACCGATTTGTTCTATGGGAGCTATAGGGTATTGTCCGATCCGGACCAAACTTGGTGAGGATAGTTATAATGGTACCATATACATAATGTGTTTGTGTTTGTTTGAGCAACCGTTCAACTAAAATTTCTTGTCTCCATACAAATCACTCATTTTCGACAGATTTGTCCTATGGGAGCTATAGGCAATAGTTATCCGATCCGGATCAAACTTGGTGAGGATAGTTATAATTATACACATAATGTGTGAGTTTGGTCTCTCCAGCTCTTTTCTTTTTCAAGGTATAGTTATGTGAAAATTATTTTTTTACAATTTGCGAGGGCGTGGCAGAGATTTAAATTAAACTTGACCTGCTCGCGAAGCAGACGGACTTTCATTCCAAATATGTTGGCTCTAGCTCTTGTAGTTTAGAAGATCCAAATGTTCATAAAGACGGACGGACGGACGGACATACGGACATTGCTATATCGTCTCGGCTGTTAATGCTGATCAAGAATATATATAAACTATGGGGTCGGAAAAGCCTCCTTCTGCATGTTACGCACATATCGCTTCAAACATACACAAATCTAATAGACCCCTATATTCTTTTTTAGAATACGGGTCTAAAAACATTAGTTTGTAACAGAGGTGCATATCGCCAAGTGAATACCGATATCGATATTTATTATAATACCAAATAAAATCACATATCGCGTTCGATATCAATATGGCCAATAACTGAAATCAAATTCGATATATCATATTTATAGCGTATTTTTGACCGATTGTCCTTATAAGAGCTGTACGATATAGTTGTCCAATTTGGATCAAACTTGGTCAGTATATGTACTCCCTAGACTTGTACTGCTAACAAAAAAGTTTTCTATACTAAAACATGTTATTTAGACCCCGTTAGAGTACGGGTACGAGTAAACTTAGTGCAGTGAGTCGCTGTCAGACACCACGGACAGCACCACACAATCAAGAATACATATACTTTATGGGGTCGGCCACGCCTCTTTCTGCCTGTTACGCACATTTTGCTTCAGACAAACTGAATAGACCCCTATACTCTTTTTTAGAGTACGGGGTCTAATTATATAACAACTATTTAAAAGCAAATTGATTGAAAGTAAGAAAGATAATATACATACCTATCTAAAATTAATCAAAAGCAGACATGCATTGTATTACGTTTTTGCGATTAAATTTATAAATCATGGATGATTTAAAAGCTTGTAATGCCGACAGTTAGCTGATCTCAACTGAATTTTGTAAAGCCGGCCTTTTCTTAAAAGGAGTATTAAAACCTACGAATGGCTACCTTTGTTACCTTTCGATTGTTTTTTCCAAAAATCGTAATGAATTAAAATATCCTGTTTAATTTTTAATAATGAGATAAATATTGTTGCAATGACATTAGGCTAAAGGCATGTTACTTTAAAGTCTTTATAGGTTGGAAGGGAAAAGAAGAAGAACATCAACATCACAGTTCTTCTCTAAAGATTGTCATTCTGGCCGTTTTTCTGTTCCCCACTTTCCCTGAGCTTTAGTCGCCCCGTAGGCCGAGTACGCCTCCAATCTGGTGCACACTCCACGTGTTCGTTACAATCTGAGTGTTCGTACGGACAGACAGACATACGGAAATGGCTATATCGACTCGGCTTGTGATGCTGATCAAGCATATACATAATTCTTGGTATCTGTCATGCCTCATTTTGCCTGTTACATACTTTCTCTTGCAGAGAGTACAAAAAGACTATAGGGGTCTACTAGGTTCGTCTGAAGCGAAATGTGCGTAACAGGCAAAAGGAGGATTTTCCGACCCCATAGAGTATATACATTATTGATCAGCATCAACAGCCGAGACGATATAGCGATATCCGTCTGTCAGTCTTTCCATCTGTCCGTCTGTCCGTTCGTATGAACTGTAGAGTTACACCTCCAATGAACAGCAATTATTAATCCAGTTTTGTATTCGCAAGAGACGTCTGTCTACTTTGATCGTACTTCATTGATTGTTCTTTAAGAGTTCGAGATGTCCACCATGAAGCAGTGAGCAGCCATTTTACATACATTGTTTTATGCTTATTATATATTATATATATACATACATTGCTTTATGCTTATTATATATTATATATATAAAGAGGGTCTGAGAGAGTCATGCGCGCATATATGTATACATAGCGACGGTCAAGCTTGAGAACGCTGACTTAGCTATTTGTATTTAGCCTTATGTATACATTCTATTGGCATAACAACAAAGTGTTGCAGCCTTATTCATTTGTATGTATTTATGTATAGTATGTACGCATGCTACATCTCCCTCCTTTTAAAAAATAACGTAATTTATGAAGTAATTTTAAGTATTAATGATAAAATTATTATTTATTTTATTTATTTATTTATCCTTAGCGTAATCATCTATATTATATAAAGGTTTTATGTTGTCTGTGCGATTAAAATGTTTTGATAAACTGTTTGTTTTACCGAAAACAAGTTTATATGGACAATAGTCATGTGTCATAGATGGGGTTGTGTTAACACAGTATACGAAATATTGGATCCATACGTCCCAATCAGTTTTATCAACCGATATATATGAACGTATGTATTCATTAAAAGTTCTGTGACTTCTTTCGACTGTTCCAACTGTCTGGTGGTGGTGTGCAGTTGAATTTATGTTATTTATTTCTAGATACTTGCACAAATCATTTATTATAGAATTTTTGTATTCTGTTCCCATGTCCGTAATGAACGTCTTCATTGGACTGTACTTTAGAATAAAATTCTCAAAATTGCTTTTGCTACTGTACAAGCACTTTTGTTTGGAATTGAAATCGCAACTAGATATTTAGTCAGATCACAAATTAATGTGACTGCGTATTCATTTCCATTTTCAGACTTGGGTAGTGGACCAATGGTGTCTTCTATAACCCTGTCGAAAGCGTGTATTGACGTATCAGTTATTGTTAAAGGAGTACTTAATTTTCGTGTCACTTTTGATTTTTGGCATTTTGGACATTTTCGTATGTACTCAGTAATATCTCGAGTCATACCTTTCCTTTCCTTGGCCAAGGTTTTTGAGATGCCTGTGTGACCTATTTGTATTGGATCATCATGGAATGTAGACAATAGAGCTTCTTTTTCTTTTATTGTTTCTATTTGGGTCACCGGGTTGAGTAGCGCCACTCTCAATGAAATTAATATTTTATTGCCCATATTTTTAAAAATATCAATTGTAACGTGTTCAAAGATATTATCCCACTTTGCCACTTTGAGTTGGCTGATTTTATTTATACCGGCTTGCTTTTCAAGGATTTGGAAAAATTGACCTAAGTCAAGAGTTCCATTGGTATATAAATCGCTAACATCATATCTTGCAGTAATTTTCTTACCATGTTTAAAAAAACATAGCATATTTTTTACATGCAAGGCAATTCTATTTTTTCTTTTCCTGCGCAGGAATTTTGTCTACTTTGATATCTTGTAGTGACTTTCTTTATTGATCCGTTAATTTGTTGTAGCTGTTGAATGGTTATTCTTGATAACGCATCCGCTACAAAATTGTCCTTACCCTTCAGATATTCGACTGTAAAATTTGACTCCTCTAATTCAAGTCTCATACGCGTTAGCTTTGAGCTTGGATTTACCATTGAGAACAAGTATGTTTATGGTCTATGGTCTGTTTTGACTTTGAAATGTCTACCATAAATATATGGTCTGAAATAAGTTATTGCCCAATGAATTGCTGATAATTCTTGTTCTGTTGCACTTTTATTACGTTCACCCTTAGTAAACGATCTTGATGCATAAGCAACTGGAAGTTAGAATCCATTTTTGTTTTGGGTTAAAACTGCTCCACATGCTTGCTTACTTGCATCTGTTATTATGCAAAATTCTTTGCTGAAATCTGGGTACTGTAATAAATTTGGATTTATTAGTACCTATTTGAGATGTTCGAAAGCATGCTGACAATCAGCTGTCCATTCAAATTTTACATATTTTTTACATAATCTTGTTATGTGACGAGCATAGTCGGCAAAATTTTTGATAAAACGTCTATAGTAGTTGCAGAATGCAACAAATCGTCTAGCGCTGTCCGCATCATGTGGAACTGGGTAATTCTTAATGACGTCGAATTTTATGTCGTCAGGCAAGATTCCTTTATCCGTGCATTTGTGTCCCAAAAATGTGACTTCATGCATGAAAAATGAACATTTTTCAAGATGTGATTTAAGATTGTATTTCCTACATTTCTCAAAAACATCAGTTAAGTTTTTGAGCATATGTGTTTCGGAACAACCAATGACTATTAAATCATCCATATAAAGGAAAGCTTGAGAAGGTTCTAATCCGGAAAATGCTATAGTCATCATTCTCTGGAAAGAATTTGGCGCTATTTTTAAGCCGAATGGCAATCGCGTTAAGCGATAAGAGCCATTGCTTGTTGAGAAAGACGTTATATCTCTTGAACTTTTTTCGAGTTCAAGTTGATGAAATCCTGACATTAAATCAAGGCATGAGAAATATTTTGCTCTTCCTAGTTGATCCAAAATGTCATCAATTCTAGGGAGCGGGATTTTATCCGACAACAGTGTTTTATTAATTTGACGATAGTCGATTACTAATCGCCATTTTTTATTGTCACAACCTGGAAGAGATTTCTTCGGAACTAACAGAAGTGGGCTGTTATAAGGGGATAAAGACGGTTCGACTATTTTATTGTCGATTAATTGTTGTACTTGTACTTGTATCTCATCTATTTGACTTTGAGGGTTTCTATCATTTTTTATGTTAACTGGTTCATCATCCTTCAATCTTAGATTTTGTTTGTAGAAGTTATTGGTAGTGATTGGTTCGGTTTCGAGTCCGAATACGTCAGTAAACTGGGTGCATAGATTGGTTAATTCGTTTTTGAATTGTGGTGGAAAATTTTTAGCTAATTGAGATAAGACAGTTTTTTCTCTATTTTCTGGACTGTTTTGAACTATGTCGTAGTTCGAAAGTGGTTCATATGACAAATTTTTAATGTCTACTATTTGATCGGTACTGGTCGTATTCAGTAGTCGGACAAATGCATTTTTGGTTGTTGCAACTGTGTTTGCAACGTAAATGCCTTCATTAATTTCATGATTTGGAATTATTACACTATCTGTAACTGATGATAGGTGAATTTTTCTGACTACTTGGGATCTTGCTGGTAGAACAATGGAATTATTACCAGAACTGTATGTTATTGGAACATAAATTGGGAAATTTAGATTATTTGGTCTTATTATGACCCAATTTTCATTTGGTTTAAAATCTAGCTGGCAATTGAATTTCTTAATGAAGTCGATGCCTACTATCCCATCACACGGTATTGTGAAATGCAAATCTACTAAGTGAAAATCGTGTGGAATTATGTATTTACCTGTCTGTATCTCTATTGAAATAAGTCCTTTAAACTGAATTATGTATTGGCCTATGCCTTGAATATTGATCTTATTTATTTGGATATCATGAAAGATATCAGAATTTTCCTTTAACAGAGATATATCTGCACCAGTATCTATTAAAAATACAAGTTTTTTATTTGTCTTCACATTGAAAAAGTCTACAAATATATTCAAACTAAGGTTGATGGTATGAACCGCATAATTTCATACTGTTGAACATCTGATTGTTCTGGGTTACTCTAACATTGTTAGTATTGTAATTATTTTGGTAATTTCGGCCTCGGTTGGAATTGTTGTTTCCATTTCCTCGGCCTCTATGGTGATTGTTGTATTGATTACCATAGTTATAATTTCCTCTGTTTTAGTAGTTACCATTGCCTCTACCACGATAGTTACCACGATTGTTACTACCGCGGTAGTTGTTATTACCTCTTTTAGAGTACATCACTGTATTCACACTACCAGTAAGTCTTGTACTAGTACGGATGTATGCACTAGCTGCAGCATCCATGGTAGTGAAAATACCAGACTACATAACGGCGGGTGTTTAACCGACAACTACGGCTTTTAATTATGCAATGATTCCAGCTATTGTGATCTCATTTTTTATTTTATTAAGAGTTGTTCCCGTTATATTTGATTTAATTAACTCTATTGCAATTTCCTCATAATTTCCCTTTGTTAGGTTGACAAGTCTTAATGCCGTTAAGAATTTTTCAAGACGGTTTTTCTTTCCGTCAAATTCTGGGACTGCTTGTGCAATTTCCCTAGTATATGCCCTCTGGGCAGCGGCTGTGTCGGTCATTATGAGGCTGTCATCGGCACTTTCTTCGCTTTCTAATAAAATATTTTTGGAATCCAGTGTGATGACAGCAGGGATTATTAGATTTGTTAAATCTTCTTCGTCTACTTGAATATCCCCAGTCCGAACTTCAAGGTTTTCATTGAGTTCCAACTTTGCAGGTGTATTCAAAATAGAAGGTAGTGTTATAGTTGAATTATGCTTGTCTTTAACTGTTTTGATATTATTTCTCAGTTCTGTTAGCAACCTTGATGCTTCTGACCAATGTTCATCGGTTAATACATCTTTATGTTGATATATCAATAATCGAGCTTCGTTAAAGCTGTCGATCAATGTTATGCAAGTCGATCTGCAGTGTGGGCCAGAGGTCCAGGGCAATCGGCTGGGCAACGCTCGACGTACTCAGGTACTTTGCTTTTGGGAGGTGGTGTTATTAACAACTTTAATATTTTTTATATTTACTGAGTGAGTATGTGGTGTTGTGTTTTCTTTTATTTGTATCAGCTGTTGCTGATAAAAGTCAAGCCTGGCCTGTAGCCTTGCTGTTGCTATCCACGGTGTATTGGCCTTGGGTGCATATAATTGCCATTTAATATGGGCTATTTCTTTATTCAATTTTTTAACCAGGCCACCGCGAACCATAACACTCACAACACTCTACTCACTCAGATTTCTTTTTGTTGTTGATTTTCGTTCCGCCTTCGGCCTGTGCAGCGCCCAAAAGTGCTTCCTTATACCGCCTCCAGCTTTCGTCCTCCTGATCGGTCCAGGTCACTAATTTCGTCGCTTAGTGACCACTGTCACGGTCGCCATGTTGTGTTACACCTCCAATGAACAGCAATTATTAATCCTGTTTTGTATTCGCGAGAGACGTCTGTCTACTCTGATCGTACTTTATTGATTGTTCTTTAAGAGTTCGAGATGTCCACCGTGAAGCAGTGAGCAGCCGTTGTACATACATTGTTTTATGCTTATTATATATTATATATATAAAGAGGGTCTGAGAGAGTCATGCGCGCATATATGTATACATAGCGACGGTCAAGCGTGAGAACGCTGACTTAGCTATTTGGGCGGTCGTGGGCACTTAGCGTTAAACACGATGCGACAAAGTCGCTGCTTATGTACACATTTCATTGGAATAACAACAAAGTATTGCAGCCTTATGTATACATTCTATTGGCATAACAACAAAGTGTTGCAGCCTTATTCATTTGTACAAGAGGTAGAGCCACCAAATTTGGAATGAAAGTCCGTCTATATTCAGGCAGGATAAGTTTATTTCAAATTTTTGCCAAGTCCCCTAAAGCCTCTAAATATTGTATAAAACTTTTTATACTCTTTGCAAGAGAGAGTATATTGGGTTTGTGAAAAGTATGTAGCAGGCAGAAGGAGGCGTGGCACACCCCATAAAGTATATATATTCTTGATCAGCATCACAAGCCGAGTCGATATAGCCATGTCCGCCTGTCCGTCTGTCCGTCTGTCGGTCTGTCTGTCTGTCCGTCTGTCTGTCCGTATGAACAAACAGATTTCAGAGAAGGTAAAAGCTACAAGTTTGAATTTGGTCTCTATCGACTCGATATTTAGTCAGTCAATACAAGAATCTTTTTTTTTTTTCGATGCCACGCCCCGTTCGACCACAATGAGCAAAAAACTAGACACACCTCGGAAAAAATTGGTGTTTTAAGCGAATATCTCAGTAACTATAGCACTCAGGAATACCATTTTTATACTCTCTGCAAGAGAGAGTATATTGTGTTTGTGAAAAGTATGTAACAGGCAGAAGGAGGCGTGGCAGACCCCATAAAGTATATATATTCTTGATCAGCATCACAAGCCGAGTCGATATAGCCATGTCCGTCTGTCCGTCTGTCCGTCTGTCTGTCTGTCTGTCTGTCCGTCTGTCCGTCTGTCTGTCTGTTCGTATGAACAAACAGATTTCAGAGATGGTAAGAGCTACAAGTTTGAATTTGGTCTCTATCGACTCGATATTAAGTCAGTCAATACAAGAATCTTTTTTTTTCCGATGCCACGCCCCGTTCGCCCACAATGAGCAAAAAACTAGAAACACCTCGTAAAAAATTGATGTTTTAGGCGAATATCTCAGTAAATATGGCACTTAGGAACACCCATTTTGGTATGTAGGTTCCTAGAGACGGTATAATTGTATTGTCATCAAAAATTTTGGACTGCCACGCCCCCTTTTCTCACAAGAAATAAGATAATTTGCAAACTTCAATGCCGATTTTAAGGCATATGTTCTTTACGTACAGTATTGTTATTTCACATTCGTTTAAAGACAAAATATATTAAACTATCCTGAAAGTTGCATCTTAATCGGACAATAAACAAAAGAGCTAGACATGTAAGAAAGTTGATAATTGAACGCAATGCCAATGCATGTGTGCGAGCGAGATAGAAACATACAAACATGTGAGCGAACGTTTTCGCTGCTTGCGTAGCTTAGCGACAGCGCTGCTCGCGAATGCTGGCTGTGTCGAGCAATTGTGTATGTATAACATATACACAAATACATATGTGCGTGCATACTTATAATGTCAAATGTATATGTGTGTGTATACATACAATCAGATGTTTTTGTTTGAACGTGTTTTGTTGCAAGTATCAATTCATATACCCGGCTACCGATTTTATTAAAATGATCGAAAATAAAATGCAGAGAGTATTCTACGGTCGGGCGTGCTCGACTGTACTTTTCTTTCTTGTTGGTATGTAGGTTCCTAGAGACGGCATAAATGAATTGTCATAAAAAACTTTGTGCTGCCACGCCCCCTTTTCCCACAAGAAATAAAATAATTTTCAAACTTCAATGCCGATTTTAAGGCATATGTTTTTATCGTACAGTATTGTTATTTCACATTCGTTTGAAGACAAAATATATCAAACTATCCTGAAAGTTGCATACAAATCGGACTATAACCAAAAGAGTTAGACAGGCAAGAAAGTTAATAATTGAACACAATATCAATGCATGTGTGCAAGCGAGACAGAAACATATAAACATGTGAGCGAACGTTTTCGCTGCTTGCTAGCGGCAGCGCTGCCCGCGAATGCTGGCTGTGCCAACCAATTGTGTATGTATAACATATACACACATACATATGTGCGTGCATACTTCTAATGTCAAATGTATATGTGTGTGTATACATACAAACAGATGTTTTTGTTTCAACGTGTTTTATTGCAAGTATCAATTGATATACTCGGATACCGATTTTATTAAATGATCGGGAATAAAATGCAGAGAGTATTCTACGGTCGGGCGTGCTCGACAGTACTTTTCTTTCTTGTTCAACTTATTGTCTGGAACATGTAAATATGCTGTCTGCATATTCATGCAGCATAAGTTCTAGGTGAAAAGAAAAGACAAGATTAATAACATCTTTTTATTCTTAGTTTCAATAGACCAGAAAAATATCTCACTTTTGTCACGCCCAATGTATTATTAAAAGTATTGACTCTTATCTTATTTTTAAACACCATAAAATGCCAAATCTAGAAACCACATATATATTTTGTTTTGAATATGCCTGTAGATCATAGTCCCCAAGAAAGACAATCGTTTGTCAAGCCAACTGAAAACAACTGTGCCATTTGTGGCCAAATATTGAACAACACAAGTCCTTGTTATCTCACCCCCTGTGAGCATGTATTCCATAAAAGTTGCTTGTTAACTTGGCTTGATCAACATAGTGATTGTTATACATGTAAGAGTTCGATAAATTCTCAAAATTTAAAATTAGTAGTGAGTAATTGCTCCCCACATGCCAAACAAACGGAGCATTCTCATGCAACCAAAATTCCAAGAGCTATCACTCGTAATCTGACCAGATCTTTGCAACATCCTCAAGCGTCTACATCTGCTGCTGCTGCTGCTGCTCAGCAACCCCAGTTGCCTCTTGAGTTAAATGCTAGCGCAACTCATTCATCAGCTCAGGATATGAGCCATAGCACTAACCATGCAGAAGCACGTCCTGTACGACCCGTCACTGGTAGGAAAAAAGGTCGTTCTGTTAGATACATTACTGTTAGACCCAACACCCAGATTGATTACGGAACTATCCAAACCATGATCGAACAAACTGTTAATAGGTTAATGTCAGTCATGCACTTCGAAGCCCAGTCAAATCATGTTCATATGCCTAGCTCTACAGTGCCTTCACGTGGATTGTCATCTCCAGCCGAGTCAATAATGCACTCCCGCAAAGCTGGTGATAAAATTCAAGAGTGGAATATTCATTTTGATGGATCTCCTGAAGGATTGGGAGTAGAGGAATTTATATATAGGGTAAAGTATCTCACCGATGAAACGTTAGAAAGTGATTTCATTGCTTTATGTAGGCACTTACATGTTTTGTTTGCTGGAAAACCACGCGATTGGTATTGGCGATATCACAAGCAGGTGAATCGCATAGTTTGGTCCGATATTTGTGCTGCCTTACGTCAACAGTACAAAAACCTATCGCTCAGATTTTATGAGTATGGAACTTATTCGATCGCGGAAGCAAAAAGTAAACGAATTATAGACAAGAGTGCGATTTAAATTAGCGAGGATGAGTTGATGGAAATTCTTAAGAACAACTTGCTTCCTAGTACTCGATAAAAACTCTTGTATCAACCGGTACAGTCAATAGGCCATCTTCGTCGTTTGGTTCACATGAGCGAAAATCTGACTGCAGAGCTCAGCTGTCGCGCTGAAAATGTATCTAGACCGAAACCTGTATTATCTCGTCGTCAAGTCTATGCAGTTGACGAAGTATGTTCCGATGTCGATATCAATGACTCAGCTGAAGTCGAAATTGCTGCCATTCGAGGTTCCCATGCAAAAGTTTAATGCTGGAATTGCGATGAATTGGGGCATATTTGGGAGAATTGTTTAGCTGAACGTCGAATCTTTTGTCCTAACGTAAGTTCTGTCTTAACAGACAGTCGGAAAACCGTCGATCGGGTGCACCCAACAACAACAGGTTGCCCCCGAAAACATCAGAGCAATAATCGCAAAAAATTGTACGGCATCCCAATTTGTGAATCGTTCAAAACAGATGAAAGTCGTACCAGCTTCGGACTCTGAAGAATCCAGTCCAATTCATTAAAAACCGTATAAAGAACGATTGGAAAAGTATATTCAAGTCAGAAATCGGATATTTAACAATAAGAGTCCAGAGTTAGTAAGCGTACCATAAGGTTGCGTAATTATTTTGACATAGTTAAGAAAGCTCAACGTTCAATAGCCTCAACAATATTTAGTGATCAAAGAGATATGCATAGCTATGCAGAAGTTTCGTATTTGGAATATACAGTATTTGGACTGCTTGACACAGGAGCAAACACAAGTTGCATCGGCGCGTCTTTGGTTAATGAAAAGTTAAAGAAATTCCCGGAGTATAAAGTTATCAACTCATATGCTAAAACAGCAGGTGGAGAAAGCCAAAACATTATAGGAGTTTTAAATGTCATGATGACATATCAAACGTTAACCAAACGCATCAGTTTCTATGTAATTCCGTCAATTAAACAAAAGCTTATTCTTGGACATGAACCAATATAATTAGTTCCATTGATCAAGACCCTTTACCAAATCGAATGGAAGCTTCAAATGTATTTTTATTAGATCCCCTGAAAACGAAACAAATGTTTCCAAATGCCTCTGAAAAGTTATGTCGCACAACGTTGATTCAGCATCACATAGATGTCGGAGATGCAAAACCAGTGAAGCAGCGTTTCTATCCCGTGAGCCCAGCAGTTGAAAAATTACTGTATGCTGAAATACTATAGATCGCATGTTAGAATTGGATGTGCTAGAACCGTCGGTCAGTCCATGGAGTTCTCCAATGCGTTTAGTCGAAAAGCCCAATAAAGTTCGGTTATGCCTTGATGCAAGGAAGCTTAATGAGGCCACGAAAAATAAAGCTTACCCCCTCCCCAGTATGGACGGAATTTTTTCTCGAATGCCCAAAGCCAATATTATTACAAAACTCCACTTGAAAGATCCATACTGGCAAATAGAGTTAACTTCCGAGTCTAGACCCTTAACACCTTTCACCGTACCAGGTCAACCATTGTATCAATTTAAAGTTATGCCATTTGGCTTTTGTAACGCGCCGTCTACTATGTGTAGACTGATGGATGATATCATACCACCAGACTTGCGGCACTGTGTATTTGGCTATCTCGATGATTTGTGTGTTGTGTCAGAAGATTTTACTTCTCATCTGGCAGTGCAGGTTTGACTTTAAACATTGCTAAAAGTCAATTTTGTGTTACAAACATCGTTTATTTAGGATATGTTATTGGAAGTGGAGGAATTAGCACCGATCCTGACAAAATTTCGTGTATTGTAAATTGGCCTTCACCTAAAAATCTGAAACAACTACGGGAATTTCTCGGTCTCTGTGGATGGTATCGTAGGTTTATTTACAATTTTGCTGATCTTTCGTGTCCCCTTACAGAGTTGCTATCAGAAAAAAAGAAATTTAATTGGATCACAGAAGCCCAGACGGCTATGGTTAAGTTAAAACAGATCCTTACATCCGCGCCAGTTCTAACCAATCCTGATTTTCAGAAAAAGTTAAGTGACTTTGGTATCGGAGCTGTTCTTGTACAGTTGTCAGAAGAAAATGACGAAAAACCCATTGCGTTTATGTCTAAGAAATTAAGTCGTGCTCAACGAAACTATAGCGTAATCGAAAGGGAATGGTTAGCCGTTATATTAGCCATTGAAAAGTTTAGATTTTATCTAGAGCTTCAAGAGTTCAAAGTTGTAACTGATCATTCGAGTTTACTGTTGCTTATGCGCCAGCAAAATGTCTCAGGTAGGCTAGCTCGACGGATTTTTAGATTACAGCAATTTAAGTTCTCAACTTCACATCGTAAAGGTAAAGAACATTTTGTTCCGGATGCTTTGTCGAGATTAGTTGAAAATGAAGTATCAGTAATAGATATAGCTCCATTGATAGATTTAGAATCCGACGCGTTTTCGGAAGAGAGTTATCAATCATTAAAAGATAGATATCAAGAAAATCATGCAAAATTCAGTGATTGCAAAGTGGAGGATAAGTTGTTGTATATTCGACTCAATTCTGGTACTGGAAACGAAACACCCGAAACCCCATCTTGGAAATTATGGGTCCCCGAGACACTTCGAGATTATGTTCTTAAATAAGCTCATGACACACCAATTTCATCGCATGCAGGTATGCAGAAAACCATTGAGAAGATACGTCGTCACCTTTTCTGGCCAGGCTAGGTAAAAGATGTACGAGATTATATCCGTCAGTTTGACACTTGTAAAGAAACGAAAGCTCATAATTATAGCCTTCGTCCCTTAATGGGTCCTCAAGTTCCGACCTGTAGACCATTTCAAAAGATATATATAGACTTGTTAGGACCATATCCGAGAAGCAAAAATGGTAATGTTGGATTACTTAAAGTCCTGGACCATTTCAGCAAGTATCATTTGTTACAGCCATTGAGAAAGTTTACCTCCAAAGCTATACAGGATTTTTGAGAAAGAATATTTTTCGTTGTTTTGGTGTGCCTGAGACAATTGTCAGCGATAATGGCTCCCAATTCAAATCTCATGAGTTTAACGCATTTCTTACAGGACTTGGAATTAATCATATATATACTGCCTTATATTCGCCACAAAGTAATGCTGCTGAGCGTGTAAATCGTTCTCTATTAGCTGCAGTTCGTTCGTATCTAAAGAACGATCAAACGGAATGGGACGTGCATCTAACTAGTATCTCATGTGCCTTACGATCAGCTTTACATCAAGCAATAGGATGTTCGCCATTTGACATGATTACACATGGCGCAGATTATAAATTGTTACGATCACTGTCCCTATTAGAAGAATCAGTAATCCATGTCAGGATTAGATCAGTTGGCTTTGTTGCGAAAATATATTCAAATGAGTATTCGCACCGCCTATGACAAGAATGCCGAGCAATACAATTTTCGTGCAAAGCCTATTGTTTTTAAAGAAGGTCAAGAAGTCTTCCGGCGTAATTAGACCCCGTACTCTAAAAAAGAGTAGAGGGGTCTATTAGGTTTGTCTGAAGCGAAATGTGCGTAACAGGCAGAAGGAGGCTTTTCCGACCCCATAAAGTATATATATTCTTGATCAGCATCAACAGCCGAGACGATATAGCAATGTCCGTCTGTCCGTCTGTCTGTCTGTCCGTCTGTCCGTCTGTCCGTCCGTCCGTCCGTCTGTATGAACACCTGGATCTTCTAAACTATAAGAGCTAGAGCCACCAAATTTGGAATGAAAGTCCGTCTGCTTCGCGAGCAGATCAAGTTTATTTCAAATCTTTGCCACGCCCCCTACCGCCCCCGCAAATTGAAAAAAACAATTTTCACATCACCATAACTTGAAAACGAAAAGAGCTAGAGGGACCAAACTAACACATTATGTGTATGATACCATTATTACTATCCTCATGAAGTTTGGTCCGGATCGGACAACTATAGCCTATTGCTCCCATAGGACAAATCGGTCGAAAATGGGTGATTTGTATGGAGACATGAAGTTTTAGTTGAGCGATTGCAACCAAACTAACATATTATGTGTATGATACCATTATTACTATCCTCACCAAGTTTGGTCCGGATCGGACAACTATAGCCTACAGCTCCCATAGGTCAAATCGGTCGAAAATTGGTGATTTGTATGGAGACATGAAGTTTTAGTTGAGCGATTGTAACCAAACTAACACATTATGTGTATGATACCATTATTACTATCCTCATGAAGTTTGGTCCGGATCGGACAACTATAGCCTATAGCTCCCATAGGACAAATCGGTCGAAAATGGGTGATTTGTATGGAGACATGAAGTTTTAGTTGAGCGATTGTAACCAAACTAACACATTATGTGTATGATACCATTATTACCATCCTCACCAAGTTTGGTCCGGATCGGACAACTATAGCCTATAGCTCCCATAGGTCAAATCGGTCGAAAATTGGTGATTTGTATGGAAAACGTGCACTAGAAGGAGTACGGGGTCTTTTACAGTCGGCTCGCTCGACTGTAGCCTTTCTTACTTGTTTTTCTCTTAGTAAGTTTTCTAATAATTTTAATGCCAAACTTGGTCGACAATTTGTTAAGTGTCGCATTGCGAAAAAGTTTGGTAACTGCTATTATCAATTAGAAGATTTGCAAGGTTAAGCTATTGAAACATATCATGCAAAAGATATCAGATGCTGATTCCCGCTAATATTCTGTCTAACGTTGAATATTATCGGCTGGTGTAATGGTTGCGTTACAGGCTATTTTATTAAAATACGATATTCAGATGCTTTTTGTCTCGCATACCGTTGCGATCAAAAGATCGCATGCGATAAAAGTTATGTTGACGACATCAGCATAGCAATCACCTTTTTATGCATGTCGGTCAAGCCAGTTGCAGAGCTTTAAAAGTTGCCTCTCTCGCAACATTACCTTCGTTATAACTTCGAAACTGCAGTCTGAGCTTTCGCTGGAATTCTGCTCTGTAAATAGCCTTATGCAGCTAGCCTCGTTCTCTTTGCTGCCCAAAACAATTATTTATACGCATCGTCCACGTCACTCACTCCATCGACTGTTGCACGTGTAGTGAAAAAAAAAAATGTAATCTTTTTATTGCTTGCCAAGTTTTAGACCCCGTACTCTAAAAAAGAGTATAGGGGTCTATTAAGTTTGTCTGAAGCGAAATGTGCGTAACAGGCAGAAGGAGGGTTTTCCGACCCCATAAAGTATATATATTCTTGATCAGCATCAACAGCCGAGACTATATAGCGATGTCAGACAAACTTAATAGACCCCTTTACTCTTTTTTAGAGTACGGGGTCTAAAAAAATATATTTATATGTTTATGTATATATTCGGCGGTAATAAGAATTACAAAACAAGTAAGAAAGGCTTCAGTCGAGCGAGCCAACTGTAAAAGACCCCGTACTCCTTCTAGTGCGCGTTTTCCCATACAAATCAACAATCTTCGACCGATTAGTCCTATGGGAGCTATAGGCTATAATTGTCCGATCCGGACCAACCTTGGTGAGGATAGTTATAATAATATTATAATATATGAGGATAATTATAATATAATACCATACACATAATGTGTGAATTTGGTCTTTCTAGCTCTAATCGTTTTCAAGTTATGGTGATGTGAAAAAAGTTTTTTACAATTTGCGGGGGCGGTAGGGGGCGTGGCAAAGATTTGAAATAAACTTGATCTGCTCGCGAAGCAGACGGAGTTTCATTCCAAATTTGGTGGCTCTAGCTCTTGTAGTTTAGAAGATCCATACAGACGGACGGACAGACGGACATCGCTATTTCATCTCGGCTGTTGATGCTGATCAAGAATATATATACTTTATGGGGTCGGCCACGCCTCCTTCTGCCTGTTACGCACATTTCGCTTCAGACACACTTAATAGACCCCTATACTCTTTTTTAGAGTACGGGGTCTAATTATACAGATGGTCCCCGATGTATGTATCTTGCATCTACATACATGCTTTGCATAGATAGATCTTTTTGGTTCTTTTAATTTACATGTGTTTTGATATGCAAGAAAAACAGTATATATATAAATACATTTCGTCTTCGTTATCAGTAAGGGAGAAAACAAACGCAAAAGCAAAACATATAACAACAACTAATTCGTGGCGTTGGCTCGATCAGCTGTTAGCCAAACGCACAAAGCATAAAATAGAATATGAGAAAATAAGAAAATGTTTTGCTTATCTTTAACGTGTGTACAGTTAGGTGCACAAATCTATATGCACTCTAATGTTAGAAAAATTAAATTGCAACCGAATTTGAATGAATAGATAAATAGTTAACTTTTTCTTAGGATTTTTGCACATACATTCGCACGCACACCCCTTAATGAATTAAATAGTATAAAGAAATCAATAAAATACAAACAAAATTAATATCTATTACTTAATTATATTTCATAATGTTAAATTATAATTGTAAATTGTTTTTTTTCTATTTTAATAATATTAAGACTTGAAGTAATAATGAAAAATATACCACCCCAATTGTGATGTTTAAAATGACTTGCTAAATTTTCAATTTTTGTTTCTAGAAGGCTTGGTGTTTGAAGTAGAGTAAGAGTAGCTATCTTTTGATTTGGGGAATCTTTAAAAAAAATTTTAATTATTAAGGTTATGGTCAGGAAGGGTAAAGAACGCGGGTGTCAACTCCAGCTTAGACATCGCTTCTTTTCGTGATACATTAATGCGACTTATGACCTGTTTCTTTTTGTTAGTTTTTCTTAGTTATTTTGATATGATGAAAGTAAATTAATTTCAGATAGGAATACTAAAATAAAGTTTATAGCAGAGCTGTTGGGTAATGGCAACAAACCCCCCTATTCCGAACTGATCTGTTGCTACCAGAGGATTCCGCCGCCTGTCGCTCAATAGCCCGAGAGCAAACGCCCAGTTCAGCCATTCGTTGACTCGGAACTCTCGTTTGAATGCCACATAACCACGATTTCAAATGGTTGAACTTTTCAATGTTTGATAGCGAGCGATCAGAATCTACCAAACTATTAAACAGACCTATAAACTGCCTATATTTTGAATGTTTACCACTTTATTTAGGCAACTTAATTTTAAGGAGGTGAGAATGGTGAGATACTGGAGGTACGTTTTCGGACGCGTCGTACGCGCTAAGGGGAGACATGTTAGATGATCGGGCCAGAATACACGTTTCCTCGACCTTTGCGCGGCTAGTATTGTCAGGATCTATTGCATCGATCTCTGACTGAAGGTCCATCGCTTTAGAAATGTACGAATTCAGAGTGTTTAGCCGGCACTGAATCTCAAATTTGCTTGGGTTCACCATTTTATTAACGAGTGAACTCCGTTGTCTCTCGGTGTCGCTCTCTACTTTTTCTAATTTTACGAACAATTAACTTAAAAAAGCACTTAGACAAGTTTCTCGCCAACCAGAATGGTTTCATTCGGATTCAATTTGTGCGCCATACTAAAATTTTTTTTTTTTGAAAATGTGGATCTATTTGAGTGCACGTAAGTGTACTACCTTAAGAAAATCAGCTAATAAAGAAATCGAATGAGCGAAGATAATCAGATGATTAAAGATAATCAACTGATTACAGATAGTTGATCGATAATACAAGCGAAGATAATCAGATGATTAAAGATAATCAGCTGATTAAAGATAGTTAGCCGATCAACAAATATGTATATGCGTATATAAATATATTGAAGTACACAATTTAAATAAATATTTTACTTTTATTTATGTTTTTTCTAATATTTTATTTAATTTCGTTTTTTAATGTTTTGCTTCGAGTTATTCGATAAAATCACATTTATCAATGCCGAAACGCAATGTCTATTATGTGCAACAAAGGGAGCGGTACTTAGATATGTACTTGAAATATGTGCCGCTTCTAAGCTTGCACTTTCAAATATCATCTATGCCCTGACTTGTTTGGGCACTGTTATCTGGTCATCAGAGAGTCGCTCATTGACTCAATTCGGGGCATTTTCTCCAGTTAATTCCAACTTGATCCACAAATCCAGGGGATCCAATTCCAGAGTCTTCCTCAGGCCAACAGCTCCAGGGAAACTCACAAACCACAAGTACCGATTCGATATGCAAACACACCTAACCTCGAAATGTCTAAAAGACCATCGACCACGAATGAAAGTCCCTGCTCGGGCGCCAATGAAATATCGAAAACCAAATTTAACTACGTTAAATTAAACAAATTGCAATTTCGTAACGCACCGTGCCAGTGGTAATGCGAAACGTACAAAATCAACTGCCAGCCGCTCGCGCCAGCTGCATTGCCGAAAACAAGAACTTACTCGCAATGCTTTCTTAAACTACCTAACTATGGGTATGAACTAACAGCCTCCAAGGTCGTATCCGTCCTGGACTGCAATGATAAGTATGGGAAAATTTGCATTATATGGCTTCTAAACCACTAAAAGATTATTATTTACTTAATAAACGACAATGGATGTGATGCAATGTTACATATAACATAGTAAATTGGGAGAATATTCGATCACCTGATGCCATGCTAGTTATAGATTAAACAAGTAAGAAAGGCTACAGTCGAGCTAGCCGACTGTAGAAGACCCCGTACTCATAGTATTTGCAATAAAACATTTTGAAACAAAACCACCAAATGCCGATATCGATATTAATTAAAATATCACATCAAATCAAATATCGATATTATCAACAACTGAATTCAAATACGCTATAGATATGGACATAATGACCAAATATCGCATTCGAGATTATATCGCAATTATGGTTACTATCGTGTTGAATATCGATATATGATATATCGTATCGTATGCATACATGTGCGTGCATCGTCCGCGAGCAGCGCTGTCGCTACACAAGCAGCGAAAACGTTCGCTCACATGTTTATATGCTTCTGTCTCGCTTGCACACATGCATTGACATTGCGTGCAATTGTTAACTTTGTTACGTGTCTAGCTCTTTTGTTTATTGTCCGATTTGTATGCAACTTTCAGCATAGTTTGTGATACTTTGTCTCCAAACGAATTTGAAATTACAATACTGTACGATAAGTGCAAATGCCTTAAAAATGGCATTTAAGTTTGAAAATTATTTGATTCGTGTGGGAAAACGGGGCGTGGCAGTCCAAAAATTTTAATGACAATGCATTTATGCTGTCTCTGGCAACCTGTATACCAAAAATGGTACTCCTAAGTGCTATAGTTACTGAGATATTCGCTTAAAACATCAATTTTTTCCTAGGTGACCATAGTTATTTACAATTTGCGGTAAGGGGCGTGGTAAAGATTTGAAATAAACTTGATCTGCCTGACATAACGACGGACTTTCATTCTAAATTTGGTGGCTCTAGCTTTTGTAGTTTAAAAGATCGAGGTGTTCATACGGACAGACGGACGGACGGACAGACGGACATTGCTATATCGTCTCGGCTGTTGATGCTGATCAAGAATATATATACTTTATGGGGTCGGCCACGCCTCCTTCTGCCTGTTACGCACATTTCGCTTCAGACAAACCTAATAGACCCCTCTACTCTTTTTTAGAGTACGGGGTCTAAAAATTATTTAATACAATGACAAAGCCTAGAATCATTGGTAAACGACTTATATTCCATGCAAGGTTTTGTAAGAGGTTAAGCAGCTGCCATACTGCGATCCACCGAAGCTTATCCTTTTCTTGACAATTCGATATAAGAATTGAATAATATTTATAAAAATAAAATATATAGAAGGGAGAAAATTAAATAAAATGGAAAAAAATAAAAAAGATGAAAGTATAGCAACATATGTGTTGTCTTTTGAAATATGTAATGTGATGTGGAAATAAATATATTTAATATTGATTGCTCATATTATTATTGCAATAAAGCTTTACGGGGTAGCCAAAAGATTCGCCTATATCTTAGTGACGTAAATAAAATAAATAACTTATGTGTAAATATTGGTAGCAAAATGTTTCACCATATTGTGATAGTGGCGTTATTAAATGTCAGATTGGCCTAATGTGGCAAATATCAAACAAAGTAACACATTTATAAATTGTTCCCAATTATGCTGGAGTAAATGAAATAAATTTCTTTAACTTGGTGTTGTAAAATATAAAAATACTGTTATAATGGCGTTAATATTAGTCAGAGACTGGCTTAAAGTGGCATAAATAAAACAATAAATAACACAATTAAAGATGATTATTCCTGATTTGATGTTAGCAAAAATTATTATTATAAATTGGCATAAATATAATAACAATATAAAACACAACTAAAGATTTTCCCTGGTTTATTTTTAAATATATTTTGCTAATAGAATAAAATATAGCAGTGTAATAACTATAGCGGTGCGATATGGATGTCATTTGAAATAATATGATATATGACTTTTCAAATATATTTTGCTTATATAATATAGCAGTGCGATAAGTATAGCTGTGCGATATGGATGTCATATGAATAATATAATATATGACATATGTCGTGGCAAATACTATAAAGTAAAGCGGTGCGATGTGGATGTCATATGAAATAATGTAATATATTAATTAAAATTTGTCTTGGCAAATATAATAAATAAATTCTTAATATAATAAAATATATAACATTTCAAATATATTTTGCTAATATATAAAAATATAGCAGTGCGATAAGTATAGCGGTGCGATATAGATGTCATACGAAATAACATAATATATTGGCAAACATAATAAAGTAAAGTACCGATATGGGTGTTTATTATATATGATGCAAAAATAATACACTTTAATAGTGTTTTATTAATATAATGCATGCAAAATCGTAAAGTTAAAGAATGCCTTGGAAAAACTGACCGTTTTGGAGAAAACGTATCACAAAAATATATAGGGAGTGGTGTCGCGCAAGGTATGTCATATGAGAAAAAATTGCATATAGAAATTCTATATGATTGTGGTGCAATATCTTGCCGGCATGAGTTTTTATATTATATGGTGCAAAAATATTGAAGTTAAGTAGTATATTATTCATATAATGCATGCAAAATTGTTAAATAAAGGAATACCTTGAATAAAGTGACGCGCATATGAGAAAAAAATTGAATATAGAAATTCTACATGACTGTGGTGCAATATCTTACCGGCATGGGTTTTTATATTATATGGTGCAAAAATAATGAAGTTTAATAGTATATTATTGAAATAATGCATGCAAAATTGTAAATAAAGGAAAGCCTTGGATAAAGTGACCGTTTTAGAGAAAACGTCCTAGAACGCTTGGCTGCGGTAACTTACAATACAATTGATAAATAGTGGAATAAGCCGAGATATATTTGTTTGAATATATTTTAATATATTTGACTTATATATATTTAATATGTTTCTGATTTATCGGTCAGGAATCATTAGTGTCAAAATATAACATTGTTTTAGCCAATATTTGGTTGGTTGTAATATAAATGATTTCTATTTAAATATGGCCATGTTCGTTTTTTATTCGTATTCGAGTTGTCATGTATTTTACATATAATTATATAAATATGTGAATATACATTATTCATTTAAAAAGAAAATAACATTATTCTGGTTCCTTAGGTCGTCAACAGTTACTTTGATAACAGTGGTAATTCTAGAGCTTCTACACGGAATTAAAACACGGACATTTTGGAACATGTGCTTTTATTAGGCAAAACCCAAGCGATCGCAAGATCGTTACACTGGTTGAACTCTAGATAACATGCAGATCGTATGGTCTCGTAGCGACGACAGATCTTTCATATGTCTGCCCTATCAACTTTTGATGGTAGTACCTAGGACTACCATTTTTGCAACGGAAAACGGGAAATCAGGGTTTGATTCCGGAGAGGGAGCCTGAGAAACGGCTACCACATCTAAGGAAGGCAGCAGGCGCGTAAAGTACAAACTCCCACCTCGGGGAGGTAGTGACGAAAAGTAACAATACAGGATTCATATCCGAGGCCCTGTAATTGGAAAGAGTACAGTTTAAATCCTTTAACAAGGACCTATTGGAGGGCAATTATGGTGCCAGCAGCGACGGTAATTCCAGCTCCAATAGCATATATTAAAGTTGTTGCAGTTAAAACGTTCGTAGCTGAACTTGTGCTTCATACTGGTAGTGCAAATTACAATTGTAGTAAGTACTATACTTTTATGTATGAAAGCATATTACCGGTGGACTTCTTAAATTTATTTAAATACTTGTAACCCGACGCCTGCGAAGACGCCAAAGCTGGACCTACCTTAAAGTTTAAGCAAAATATCCCAGTCCCTTACCTTACCCCCCACCCTCCACTGATTCTTTCTGCAATTGAAAGTTAAATGTCAATGTAATTGTTACTCAATTTGTCGATTGTCCGCAATTGGACAGATTACAATAAACAAACCTACAGAAAAAAAAAAAATAAATATATTTATTTTAAACATTTATTAAGTATTTATACAACCTCAACTCATACGGGACTAACCTCTGAATTTAAGCATATTAATTAGGGGAGGAAAAGAAACTAACAAGGATTTTCTTAGTAGCGGCGAGCGAAAAGAAATCAGTTCAGCTCTAAGTCACTTTGTCTATATGGGAAATTTGAGATGCAGTGTATGGAACATCAATATTCTGGTATGAGAAATTAACGATTTAAGTCCTTCTTAAATGAGGCCATTTACCCATAGAGAGTGCCAGGCCCGAATAACGTTAATGATTAATAGATGGTGTTTCCAAAGAGTCGTGTTCCATAATAGTCCAGCATTAAGTGGGTGGTAAACTCCATCTAAAACTAAATATAACCATGAGACCGATAGTAAACAATTACCGTGAGAGAAAGTTAAAAGTAACTCTGAATAAAGAGTTAAATAGTACGTGCTTAGAGGTTAAACTCCCGATGAACCTGAATATCCGTTATGGAAAATTCATCAATAGACTTGTAATATTTAAACAATATTATAATAAAAGTGTGCATTATTTTCATTTTAAGGACATTGTAATCTATTAGTTAAAAAATAATTTATAAACAAATTTTAAAATTTTTTTTAAAAAAAAAAATAAATGTCTTTAATTTGATAACACCTATAAAAATCGATTTTCTTTAGATCATTTCTGGTAACCCAAGCCATCTAGAAAAATAATTTTTCTTTTCTTATAAAGTATATTTAAATGTAGTAATTTGACGAAAATAACAAAACTTTTCTAAAGTTGTAAGTATATAAAAACA
>JAEIGM010000611.1:0-17212 GCA_018903735.1 Drosophila cardini
TGGACTAATGGTAAAATCATCGGCTGCAAAGCCAACGCACACCATACTCAGTGGATCAGTGCTGATATAGACGATAGGGGTGAGTCAAAACTTATTTTCATCCCTTCAATAAGGCTGGTTATCTGCAATCGCGGCAACGAGCCCCCCTTCAGTATCAAAAAAAGGCAAGAGGTGTTTGACCTGACCCTTACATCTAACTCCCTTGAACCACTTATAGTATCTTGGAAAGTCTTGGAGGAACACTCCTTCTTAGTCCACATGTACATGGAACAGTTATTTCAGTTGAGATACCTCAAATCTGAACTAGTCCTCTTAACCAACAAGTATAAAACCACACTTAGACTTCCCACCCTATGCGGGAAAGCCCTAAGACTAAGTGATAAAGCTAAGTATTTTGGTGTATACCTAGATAGGCAGCTTAATTGGAATGCGTGTTTGGAAGACTGAACACGGAAAGCCTAAGTCGCTCTCTAAACATGTAGGAAAACGATCGGTCTGAAATAGGGGTTAAGCCCCCTCATCACCCGTTGGCTCTACACTGCCATCGTGCGCCCCATCCTCCTATACGGGGTCATAGTCTGATGGCCCACCCCAAAAAAGAGGACCACTCTTGCCAAACTTAACAAAACACAGTGCATAGCAGATTTCTTCACCCTGTCGACGCCATTCTACATTTACTATCTCTAAACGTCATGTGACTAAAAACAGCTACTCTTTCAGCAATCAGGATTAGAGAAGCTAACCTCTGGAAGGCAAATGGGCTAAGACATTCCAGCATCCTGTCGGAACTTCCATTCAACTTCCATAACACCGACTACAGCATTCCGCCTACTACCAGTACCCCTTTTAAAGTGGTATTCCCATCCATAGAGGCCTGGATTAATGGTCCTTCCTACCTAGTATCTCCCTGAAATTCTTTACTGATGGCTCACGCTCAGCGGGCCACACAGGCGAGGGCTTACATTGCTCGGAGCTGTGCATCGCCAAGCTTTTTATAATGCCTGATCACTGCACCGTTTTCAGGCAGAGGTTATGGAAATTAAAGTAGCCGTTGATGTCATCAAATCCGATGTCCCCTACAGGTGCAGAATCAGCATCCTCTCTGACAGTCAGGCAGCTCTTAAATCGTTTAGGACTGTATCAAGTAACTCAAAACTACTTAACGAATGTCGCAGATCTCTGATGGAGATGACAGAACAGTTCGATGTTCTCCTTATATGGGTCCCTGGCCATAGTAACATAGTAGGGAACTGTGCTGCTGATGAACTCGTAAGGCTGGGTACAGTTTCCACTCTCGACGGCAAGAGTGAACAAGTATCCATGGCCTTGGCGACGTACAGGCTCTTGATCGAAAAACACTTCGAGCATTTAGCAGACTCTCCCGACTCACCTGGCCAACCCGGTCGCAAAGTAGTTCGGCCAAGTTATGCAGGCTGACACACAAAAGCTGCTCCGCAGTTTTTCGCGCCCTCACGGGACAATGGCTAGTGGGCAACCACGTGTTGGTGCTCTCTTCGCACCAACAGCTATTCAACCTAACCATACGTATATAAAAGGAGTTTCCGAAAAATTCGAAGAAATGTCCAAAATACTCTGAAGACCTCTTTAGACCCCGTACTCTAAAAATGAGTACAGTGGTCTTTTTAGTTTGTAAGAAGAGGAATGTTCATAACAGGCAAAAGAAGGCGTGGCCGACCCCATAAAGTATATATATTCTTGATCAGCATCTGTCTGTCTTTCTGTCTGCCCGTCTGTCCTTCTGAACAAACACATCTCAGCGATGGTAAGAGCTACAAGTTCGAATTTAGACTAGACACACCTCGTAAAAAAGTGATAATTTAAGCGAATATCTTAGTAACTATGGCACTTAGGAAAACCAATTTTGGTATGCAGGTTCCTAGAAACGGCATAAATGCATTGTAATTGAAAATTCTCGACTGCCACGCCCCCCTTTTTCCACAAGAAATAAAATATCTTTCAAACTTCGATGCCGATTTTATCGCACAGTATTGTTATTTCACATTCGTTTGAAGACAAAGTATATCAAACTATCCTGAAAGTTGCATCTAAATCGGACTATAAACAAAAGAGCTAGACACGTAACAAAGTTTATAATTTAACGCCATTTCACTGCATGTGTGCAAGCGAGATAGAAACATACAAACATGTGAGTGAACATTTTCGCTGCTTTCTAGCGGCAGCGCTGCTCGCGAATGCTGGCCGTGCCGACCAATTGTATATGTATTACATATACACACATACATATGTGCGTGCATACTTATAAAGTCAAATGTATATGTGTGTGTATACATACAAACAGATGTTTTTGTTTCAACGTGTTTTGTTGCAAGTATCAATTGATATACTTGGATACGGATTTTATTAATGATCGGGAATTAATTGCAGAGAGTATTCTACGGTCGGGCGTGCTCGACTGTACTTTTTTTTCTTGTTATTAGTTATATTTGTGTTCACGCCACAGGGTGAACACCCGCCGTTCACCCGCTTTTCGCGAGGGAATAAATAAATACGCATTTAATTTAAAATCAAAGCAAAAGCAGTACCGCGCTTTTTTTTTTTAACTGAATTTCAGCTTCACCCCAGCAGCAGCAGCATCAGCAGATATTGACACCCTCCAATCAAATCCGCCTGTCGCCCTCCTACAAACATGTGGTCCTTCGAGCCGGATATCCTTCCGCTTCGAGGTATTTTCTAACCTATCCTGTGTTCGTCTTCTGTAATTTTTTGTTGTTACAAATTGTCGTTTTTAAATTCCACTTACATACATTAAATTCTGCAACATACATACATATGGTCTGCCAATAAGCCAAATCATTAAATCGGGAGTGTATAGGACATATGTATGTTAGTACACATACATGTATTTAAATTCACTTACATGTATGTAAATATACTTACATGTATATAAATACAATTTCGTGTATGTAAAAACACATTTGTGTAAAGCGACCGCTTCAACACTTGCAACATCCACCACTGGCACAACCGCTGAAACGCTGTCAGTGTCGTCGCTCCAGTTGCACTCAGCGACACTACTCGTGACTAAGTCACGAGTGAATTCCTCGAACAATTTCTTGATTGACTTATTCTAATAATAATATCAGTATAAATTGTTGCGATAATCATATCATTCCATTACGATATTCGATTGTGCAAATCGATAACAACTGATACCTTTATTTATAATCGATACATCGATAATAAGTGATTTTTATCCAAAAGGAAAGGGGAATACATAGAGCAACGAATACACATTTAAAAATGAAATGTATAAATTATTTTTTATTAAATTAAAATTAAGATTATAATTTTTTTCCTGCTACCTAAAAATCGAATAAACAAAAAAGAAATTTATAATCGTGGAAAATATATAAAAATAAATAATAGAAAAAAACCCAGGCACTACGAAATAATAAAATACTTACAATCTAGTCGTGTTTTCTTATAATTGTGTTGTTTAATAATTACTTAGACGAAATGTTTATTAAGTATAAATTGAGAAAAAAAATATAACCTTATTTATATATACACAAATACCACTCAATAAGCCATACAGTCCACTTCCTGTCGTTTTGTTTATACTTGTTTGATCCGGGAATATCCTTTCTCATACGCTTCGACTAGATAATGACCACCGATCCAATTCCTTAATCCGCAAGCCTTACGTCCCTGGACGCACCGACACTTCGCCCCATACTCCTGCAAAATCCTGAGCACCGCTTAGTCCAGTGACAACCAATCGCACTCACATCCGTACTTCTTCCACGGCGTCTCGTAGTCACAGCGGCTCTCCGGTTTCGCGGTCTTCTACGTCCTCTCTTTCGAATCCTCGTAAGAGCGCTTCTAATGCTCCGAAGGTTGTCGTGACCTCTCCTGAGTATTCCATACTCACTCGATCCGCCTCTCAGCACCTCCGAAAATAGGTTAATATGTCGCATTCCATTTTCTTGCCACGTTCAATGCCTTGACACTATTTGAGGCCCGCGAAACAGAGGCTCTAAGTGCAAAAGTTCTACTTTTCTCCATAAAGATGCACTTAGAACAGCTCAAGTCACTTTGGCCAAATGTGGAGAGGGAATACACCCGTTGTTACAGGGCTCTGTCGGCCGAAAATCTGGAAAAAGCCCAAATGCTATACGCAGAAGTGGAAAAGCTTTATCACTTGAACTCCAAAACGCGCGGTGAAGCTAGAGCCATCGTCTCCAAGTCCCCTTTGACGAATGACGGATTCAGGTCCGCTTGGAACAACCTCACTGCGCGGTACGAAAATGTACGGTTGTTGATCATGACGCAAGCCAAGCAGCTCCTCTAATTCCCTCGGTTCCACACGAGTACGGCTAGGCCTTGCGAGAGCTGCAGACGACCTTCCAAGGGTGTTTGACAGCCAAAGAGTAATCTGGAGCGAGTACAGAAAATTGGTATATTCTTCTCATAGCGAACTGTACCAGTAAGCTGCCAAAGTCCACCATCCTGTTGTGGGAGAAATCCGTCCCGAATAAGACTGCTGTGTCATCCTGGGACGATATCAACTGCTTTCTCACTGATCGCTACCGTGTGCTGGAAGCCACAGAAGATCATGGGAAGAGTCCAAGTGTAAAGGACGTCCAATCAGGGGAGGGAAAGCCTGCCAGCACAGCTCGAGTCCAAGCATTCCCAGCAAAGACCCAGATTAAGGCGGTAGGCTATGTCACACCCTATCCGTGAGTGTCCAAGCTTTGTGGACATGGCCGTCCCGAAAAGATTCGAAGTGATCAAGCAACAAAACCTGTGCCTGAATTCCTTTTCTCGAGGTCATCAAGTTCGGGACTGTTGCATTCCAGAAACCTGGCCACAGCCATTTCGTCCACTTCGCAAGTTCAACAGACTCACTGTCAAGAACGATCTATTTCCAACCATCAGCCATCGAAAGTGCACAGTTATTTTACTTCCCTTCCAGGCCTCCTAGGCACCGCCATTGTTACCCACAACCACCTAGTTAAGGAGTTTCATGTGCGAGCTCTGCTCGATACTGTGGCCGATTCGATCTTCTTATCCGAGAGGGTCTTCAATCTTATTCAGCCGCCGTTCTGCACAATCAACGCAGCGGTTTTACTTGCATGGGCCAAACGACGAAGGTTCTGCCAAAAAGGCGTGTCTTCTAAAGCTGTCCGCCCCTTTCGACAGCTGGAGACAAGTTGATGCATTAGCCTTAGTCGTTCCCAGTCTGACAGGGGTGATTCCAGCGCATCCGTTCTCGGACGTGATACGCTACGAGTGCTTAGATCGCCCGCTGGCTGATCCGCATAACAATAAGCCTGCCCCCACTGAAATAATGATTGGGGTGGATTTCTTCCTTCATATCAATGAGGAAGTAATCAAAAACTACATCGGTGGCGATTTCGTCGTGCTGGAGACCATTTTCGGGTGGGTGATATGCGGGCCTATCCTCTCAAAATCTAACGGGCTTCGCAGAGCATTCTCGGCTCAAAGGGGAGTCGAAGAGTCGAAAGTGGAAGATCTTCCAGCCAAGCCGGAAAAGGAAGCAGACGTAATATGTGAGCAGATTTTCCAAGAAACCATCAGGCGAAAGAAGGATGGTCGCTATGTAGTCCCCCTACCCTTTAAAGATCCGAACGGTGTCGATTTGGGCCACTCTAGACCCATCGCTTTAGCCCAATTCCTGCGGAATGAAGTGCGACTTCAGAAGAATGCTTCCTTAAAAGCTCAGTATGATGAGGTGCTCCAGGTACACGCCAAATTGGGCCACATGATTCGGGTAACTCCACCCTCCGACTGCCAGCACTTCCACCTTCCTCATCACGCTGTCTTCAATCCTGACAGTACGTCAACGTCTTCAACGCCTTAAGTCCTTCCACTAGAGGTATCAGCCTGAATGACGCATTGTGTACCGGGACAACTCTCCAGGCCGACCTTACGCTGCAGGTACTTAAATGGCGATTTTTCCAGTTTGTCTTGAATGGCGACAATTTTTGGTCGACTCCAAGAACACTCCGTTCCAGCGTATCCTTCAAAGCGACAGCAGCGGTAATCTCCAGGACTAAGGGCTTCAAACTGTCATTTTCGGCGTGAACTGTATGTCCTTCCTTGCCATCAGAGTCCTTTTGCAGCTTGCGCACGACGTGCAGCACGTGTATCCGAGGGCAAGTGAAATCCTCCGTCACTGCATGTATGTAGATGACGTCCTCGCCGGTGTCCACACCATGAAAGACGCCTACGACGTCATCCAAGAACTCAAGGCTGCCCTCCATTCAGCTGGATTCCCACTGAGAAAATGGGCAGCGAACAAGAAAGAAGTACTCCAGGCTCTTCCGAAAGAACACTTGTTGCACGAGGATTTCCTGGGCTTAGAGGATGCAAGTACGGCTAAGACATTGGGTATCCGCTGGCAAGCTACCAGCGATTCCTTCTTTTTCTCCATCGCGGACCCTCTATTGAAGAATTCCGTTTCTAAGAGGGAAGTCCTATCCCACAAAGCGAAGCTAATCGAACCCGCTGGCTGGCTGGCGCCCTTCATCAAACAAATGAAAGACTCCAACTAGCAGTCTTCAGGTTGACAATCTGGTGATCATATCCGAGGATCACCTGCCTCCCACCGAATGGCGCTTGGGAATAGTGGACCACTTCCACTCTTGCGCTGACGTGTTGGTACGCGTCGTCGATGTTCGGACTTCGCGTAGATCCATCTGACGGCCCGTAGCCAAGCTCATTCTGCTGCAGGATGAGAACGTTTCCATAGCGGTGACCCAGTAACTCCCTCCTTGTTACATGTGTTTTCTACGTGTCCGCGTCTGAGTATCCTCTCATCCGTTGTCTCCGTTCCAACTAATACATTTCCGGTTCCTTGTTCCAGGCCTTTATATTCCGAACAGCATGACTTCTATACAATCCAGGCCCGCAAGGCAGGAGAGGTCCCGTATCCGGGGGTCGACTCATACCGCCAGTACAGGCGGTTCTTGAAGCAGCGCGCCGAAAAGAGGCTACGCGCGGTGCTCGTCAAACGGTACTGACCAAACTGTTTGGAGCATGAACACTCCACGGGGGCGTGTCGGAGCGCATAAGGATGCCGTCGGTGTGGACAGCCGCACCACACATTTTTCCACATGGTGGATCATGCCCCCCGACGCCGATCGCCAACTCGACGCAGCGACCAACCGCGAAGCAGCTCTCCAAGTTCTCCGGTTCAGTCCTCCGATCCCGGACCACCACGCTGATGCCCACCGCGGAAGTCCGGATTGGCAATGGCTCGAAACACTTCGAACCCGCATGGGCCCCGGAGAGTCGTATTAACGTCTCGTTCGAAAAGTCCCTTGGCTTGGCCGTGACAAGCGTTGGATCCGACCAGGCGTCCGGGAGGTCTATCGGCCTGGCTCGATATCGGTGGTGCTGGGATTAGCCTTTCTCCCTCCTACAAACAACTTGCATGCAAATAAATAATTAAAAATCTAATAACACGAATAAACAAATAAAGTTTAAGGTAAAGAACGAAAAATCTAAAAAAAAAATTATACAAGTAAAAAGGCTACAGTCGAGCGAGCCGACTGTAAAAGACTCTTTCTGGTGCGCGTTTTTCCATACAAATAACCAATCTTCAACCAATTTGACCTATATTAGCTATAGGCTATAGTTGTCTGATCAGGATCAAACTTGGTAAGGATAGTTTTAATAGTACCATACATATCTTGTGTTAGTTTGGTAACAAGCGCTTAACTTATCAATTTTCGAACGATAACTCCAAGGGAGCTATAAGCTATAGTTGTTCGATCCGGACAAAACTTGGTAACACCATACACATAATGCGTGCATTTGGTCTCTTTAGCTTAAGTCGTTTTCAAGTTATGGCGATGTGAAAATGGTTTTATACAATTTTGCGGGTGCGGTAGGGGCATGGCAAAAATTTGAAATAAACGAGTAGTATAGTTTAGAAGACCCAGGTGTTCATACAAACGGACAGACAGACATACGGGCAGACGGACTTCGCTATTTCGTCTCGGCTTTTTATGCAGATCAAGAATATATACTTAAGGGGTCGGAAAAGCCTCCTTCTACCTGTATCGTATATTTCGCTTCAGACAAACTTAATTGACCCCGCTATTGTTTTTAGAGTACGGGGTCAAAATGTATACATTTTTGTTAAGCACATAAATATATGAACACAAATACTACACACAACATTCAAAACAAGAATTTTATTCCCTATTATTTAACTAAAATTGGTAGCCGGAAAAATCAACTGGTAGTACCCTCAATAAAACACTCTGAAACAAAAACATCTGTTTGTATGTATGCACATATACATTTGACTGTATGTGTATACACACACATTTCTATGTATGTATATATAAAAAATTTACCATTGGCTGGCAAGGCTAGCGTCCGCAGGTAGCGCTGCCGCTACACAAGCAGAGAAAACGTTCGCTCACATGTTTGTATATTTCTGTCTCGCTTGCACGGTTACTTCTTCCAATTTGCGGCAATAAGGAAACGGGGTGCAAAGGAACGAATAATTATATTCAATTCTGCATTCGTAAAAAAATCCTGGTGTCGAGCAGGACGAACAACGGCAACGACATAGTCACCAAAATCACTTTTAATTTTCACTCCAATTATCTGACTATAGTTTAATCGGTGAAATATAACCGGGTGATTGGAGATTTGTGTCCTAATTAAAATGCAAATTCTGGCAAAACAATAATCACCTGGGTGACTCGCAGCATAAATAAATGTACCATATATTTTTAGAAAAGATCTGTTTAGGTGTGTTTCAGAAACCAGCATAACATCCACCTCTTCCTCCTTTATCCATGCTCCGAGCTCCAATAGGTGGCGAATGAGGCCATTAGCATTCCAAACACCAATTTTAGGATTATCCATTTTGAATGCAATGAACTGGAATATTATGATTACTCATGAAACTGGAAAAGAGGCGTTTCTGCATTTTAATAATTGAAGTTTCAGATTCTGATAAAACTAACTCACAATCCATCAGAATTGCATCTTCCGCTGTATATAGAAAATCTTTAACCTGCTCCGCATACCTTTCTTTATAACGCATCAAGTAATCTTAAGAGGGAGTACAATATATGTATGTACATATGTATACATACTACAAGAATTAATTAAAGAAGAAACCAAAGGCTTGGAGCTAAAAACTTGAGACTTAGATTTAAGAAAGGAATCGTGTGTCTTGCGAACCACAGTTGTCTGTTGCGGCTTTGAAGATTGCTCCACCTTCATCACAGCACTTTTATTAGCTAGGGATATTGCCTTAGTAAGAGTTGAAATATACGCAATTTTAACTACATTCGCGGAAGATTTTCTGATCAAAACAGAAATAGCAGGAGTAGAAGGAGTTTTATCAACCGTAATAGGGAGACAGACACGAATAATCAAAAATCGAGACTCAGATTTTTAGACCTCGTACTCCAAAAAAGAGTATAGGGGTCTATTAGGTTTGTCTGAAGCGAAATGTGCGTAACAGGCAGAAGGATGCATTTCCGACCCCAGAAAGTATATATATTCTTGATCAGCATCAACAGCCGAGACGATAAAGCAATGTCCGTCTGCCCGTCTGTCCGTCTATCCATCCGTCGGCATGAACACCTGGATTTTCTAAGCTACAAGAGCTAGAGTCACCAAATTTGGAGTGAAAGTCCGTCTGAAGTGTACGTAGTGCAAGTTTATTTCAAATCTTTGCCACGCCCCTAACCGCCCCCGCAAATTCTAAAAAACTATTTTCACATCACCATAACATGAAAACGACTAGAGCTTGAGAGACCAAATTCACACATTATATGTATGGTACGATTATAACTATGATCACCTAGTTTAATCCGGATCGGACAACTATAGCCTATAGCTCCCATAGGACACATCGTTCGAAAATTGGTGATTTGTATGGAGCCATGAAGTTTTAGTTAAGCGATTGCAACCAAAATAACACATTATATGAATGGTACCATTATAACTATCCTTATCAAGGTTGGGTCAGATCTGACAACTGTAGCCTATTGCTCCCATAGGACACATCGCCCGAAGATTTGTGATTTGTATGGAGACATGAAGTTTTAGTTAAGCGATTGCAACCAAAATAACACATTATATGTATGCTACCATTATAAATATACTCACCAAGTTTTGTCCGGATCGGACAACAATAGCCTATAGCTCCCATAGGACAAATCATTCGAAAATTTGTGATTTGTATGGAGACATGAAGTTTTAGTTAAGCGATTGCAACCAAAATAACACATTATATGTATGGTACCATTATAACTATCCTTATCAGCAAGAAGATTGGTGATTTGTATGGAAAAACGCGCACTAGGAGTGCGGCGTCTTTTACAGTCGTCTCGCTTGACTGTAGCTTCTTTTACTTGTTTGAATTCTGGACAACCTTTCCAGTAAGTTGTATGATCTCCTTTGCAAAAGGCACAAACATCAGACATTATTGTAGGTTTCACATATTCAACCTTTTTAGACCCCGTACTCTAAAAAAGAGTAGAGGGGTCTATTAAGTTTGTCTGAAGCGAAATGTGCGTAACAGGCAGAAGGAGGCGTGGCCGACCCCATAAAGTATATATATTCTTGATCAGCATCAACAGCCGAGTCGATATAGCGATGTCCGTCTGTCCGTCTGTCTGTCTGTCTGTCTGTCCGTCCGTATGAACACCTGGATCTTCTAAACTACAAGAGCTAGAGCAGCCAAATTTGGAATGAAAGTCCGTCTATATGTCAGGCAGGTTAAGTTTATTTCAAATTTTTGCCACGCCCCCTACCGCCCCCGCAAATTGTAAAAAACTATTTTCACATCACTATAACTTGAAAACGACTAGAGCTAGAGAGACCAAATTCATACATTATGTGTATGGTACCAATATAACTGTCCTCACCAAGTTTGATCCGGATCGGACAACTATAGCCTATAGCTCCCATAGGACAAATCGCTCAAAAATAAAAAATTTGTATGAAGACTTGTAATGTTAGTTGGCCGACCGCAACCAAACTCACACAGGATGTGTGTATAATGATTAAAAGTATCATCACCAAATTTGGTCCAAATCGGACAACAACAACATATAAAACAAATTAATCAAAAATGCTGAATTTTATGAATAAATTGTTTGTTTACACTTGCTTGCAATAAAAGATTTAATTCTACGTTAAGCTACTGCAACTTTAATAAGGAGCGTAGTCTAGGTAGTAGAGACGCGCGCTTCGTACGTGTTTGTTAGACCGGGATCCCGGGTTCGAATCCAGTCAGTGAAATATGTTTTTTGTTTACTTTTTAAATTTTAATTATTTACATAAACTTCAAAGCGGAGTGTGGTCTAAGTAGTAAAGATGCCTGATCTAAATCTTCGTACTTGTATGTTATCCCGGGATCATGGGTTCGAGCGCCGTCAGGGACATTTTATTAATTTTTGTTATATAACAAAATAACAAAAAAATATTAGATGTAAATGCAGATAGTCGAGCACTTTTAATAGAGGGGCGTGGTGCAGCTGTTAGGGCTCTGACGCGTGAGCATGAAGTCCGAGGTTCAAATCCCGTCAGTGAATTATTTTGATTATTATTATTTTTTTATTTCAATTTAAATTTAAAATAATAATTTCAAATTGTAAGACATGGCTTATTTTTAAAATAAGCCAAGTATGAAAATTGTGCATTTAATTGTGTATATATTTACATACATTTGTATATAAATATGTATGTATACAAAATGTGAATCACTCCGCTTTTCTTCTTTTTCGTATGGAAAATGCGCACTTCTGTGAGTACGGGGTCTTTTACAGTCGGCTCGCTCGACTGTAGCCTTTCTTACTTGTTATGATTAAGTTCACACTAAGCACAATGAGGGCTCATCGGAAAATAAGTTTGGGTACGTCCAAAACTCAGCGATTTAAAAAAAAAACGGTAAATAAGGTTTGGCTCTGGATGGCTTGACTTTAACAACCTTATGACATAGACGTTTAATCTCCAAGACCGCTTTGTTGTTGGAACAAGGCTCTTATCCCACAATGAAAAGGTTCATGGGCTTCAGGGTTTTCTTGTCAGAGATACCTTATACCCACGAACAGCAAAGGCTTCGCAAGCTCTTGTTTATTTGTTCTGTGATACAAACCTTTAACAACGCATCTAAAACCACGATCCTCCTTAAGTTTCCGAGTGCTACGCAAGCTTGGGTTTGTCTTTCAGTCACTTAGTAACAGCTCTATATCCATTGGAACTTATACAACAAATTCAAACACTTTTATTGGCCAACTGACTAACTATGATAGAAAGAGGTTTGAATCCTATTGGCTTTTCACAACCATCATAGATAAGGAAATGTTAGAAAAGAACACATCCATATTACAAGGTTTATCAGAATTGTGCGATGTTAATTTAGATAATTTAGGAGAATTTGGCAAGAAAACGGACATGTTATCATGAATTCCAGAATCACTCTCGGAAACATTATTACCAACATTAATTGAAGAATTTCTATTGCAATTAGTCCTACATTATGCACGATTAGAAATCACGTTGCGAGCATATGCTTCGATTTCATCATCACTAAAGATTACACTAGAAATATCACAGCATTCATCACCATTTTGATAATTTGACATGCAACTTATTTCATGCCTCAAACGCCTCTGCTCCATTACCACGAAATTATTCTCTTAAGACGCTATGACGCCACAGAGGGGAACTTCAATTTCTGGAATGAATAAGAATGAATGTCAAAATTTGTCAAAAATCAAAGTAAATAAATTTCAACAGACAAATAGGTGACGAACACAAATACGGAAAAATGTTTTTGTGAAGAATTTATCACATGACAAAATTGAACAATCAAGAATAACTTTTCTTGTTTAAAAAAAAAATTTTTGGGTAAATAACCACGTCTGAACTAGTTCATATTTTTATGCACGAGATGACCTTTCTTGGTCATAAAAAAAGGATAAGATACAGGAATTTTGCCAGATGACAAAATATATGATGTCATCAAATATTACACAGTCACACACGATGCGGATAGCGCTAGAAGATTTGTTGAATTTTGCAATTTTTTTGCTTTCATTAAAAATTTGATTATTCACGGCACATACAAGATTATGTAAAAAAAATTGTTCCTTTTGAGTGGACAGATAAATATCAGAATGCATTCCAATATCTTAGAGATAAACTAATCTAGCCAACATTATTACAATATCCAGATTTAAGCAAAGAATTTTGCAAAATAACGGATGCAAATCAACAAGCATTTGGAGCGGTTTAACTCAAAACTATAAGGTAATTCAACTTCCGATAGCTTATGCATCACGTTCATTTACAAAAGGAGAAAGTAATAAGAGTACTAATAAACAATAGCTCTCAATTATTAATTGGCCTTTAACACATTTTAATCATACAATTCACAGTGAAAACAGACCACAGATCGCTTACATTTTTATTTTCAATCGCACATCCCAGCTCGAAATAAAGACGAATGAGGATCGATTTAGAAGAATACGATTTTACAGTTAAATACCAAAAGGGAAAATATAATTATGTGGCAGATGCCCTTAAGCGGAAAACTATATCCGAATTTAAAGAATTACAAATAAAAGTCTTGATTTTCACTACCAGTCAAAAAAGTAGGCATAAACAAGAAAAAATTGAATAGTCACCGCGACTTAAGGATACCATTTACTCTGTTTTATTGGATTATTGGGGTCTATTAAGTTAGTCTGAAGCGAAATGTGCGCAACAGGCAGAAGGAAGCGTGACCGACACCATAAAGTATATATATTCTTCATCAGCATCAACAGCCGAGACGATATAGCGATGTCCGTCTGTCCGTCTGTCTGTCCGTCCGCCCGCCCGTATGAACACCTGGATCTTTTAAACTACAAGAGCTAGAGCAGTCAAATTTGAAATGAAAGTCCGTCTATAAGTCAGTCAGTTTACGTTTATTTCAAATTTTTGCCACGCCGCCCACCGCCCTCGCAAATTGTAAAAAACTATTTTTACATCATCTTTACTTGAAAACGACTAGACCCAGAAAGACCAATTTCACACATTTTGTGTATGGTACCATTATATAACAGAGAGAGAGATTATCAGCTGTGCCGATCGTGTTTTTTCAACGCTCCGTTTATTTTTTTATTTCTGCTTAAATTTGTGAATTTTAATTGATTTTTATTTATCATTAAATTTTTATTAAGTGATACCCTAAACCTGGTTTGTGCAAAGTCGGCTTTTAGTGGGCATTTTAGCAAAATATCAACAATTTTATTAATACAGCGTCTCAGCTGTGTTTTTGTTTGTGCCCGTTTTTGCTGTGACCTTTGCTCCCTTCACGTTGCTCAGCTGAGCTAAGTTTGTGTGTCGCTCGCTTGCACTCAATTCTCTTTTGCGCTTGCGTCCACGCATTGCCTTTGTTGTTTTAACTGTTTCGTTAATATTTTGTTTTTGCACTTTTTGCGAATTCTGTTTTCGAGCATATTTGTTTATATTAAAGCAAACTTTTCACTCATGTTCATTGCGTTTTAACTCCAAATTGTTATAAAGTATTTTGAGTGAAATGGCCTGCTGGTCTCACTGGTCGTGAATTTGAAAAATTCATTTCCTCTGCCAAATTGGGTAGTGGTGGATTGAAATGGTCATGCCCAGTATGTATTCAGCTGCAATGCGATTTTTCACGTATGTACAATACTGTGAAAAAACAATTCCTCAAACTGCGCTCCCTTGGTAAGTAGCTTAGCACTGATTTTGACGACAGTGCTGACTTGCCTAGTGACTATAAATTTGGGACTCCGCCTGACAAGGTGTTGAGTTCTCAACAACATCTTTCGCTACCTCTTCCGCCTGGTTCACTCCTTACATCACCGTTGCATAGTGGGCCTCCCCTTTTATCATTTTCTTCTTCTCCCTGTAACTCCTTACTTCCCAATTCACCCACTTCTCCTGCAACTTCACCAGTACCCGACCGACCCTGCCCCTCCCGTGGCCGCCCCATCACCCATTGTGATTAAATCGGTGCCTGTTAATGGAACAGTGGCTTCGAGTAAAAACTCGAAGAGTCCCCCTATTCGGCGTAACAGCCGCTCTGTTGCCGCCCCCGTAGCTCCCCCTTCACCCCCTAATATAACTGTATATTAATATAACTCCAAAAGCCATCCAAGTCGACGTACTAGTCACCCCGTTGCTACTCCTATAGTAGTTCAATCTGCATCTTACATCGCTACCAAAACTCCAGGTAGCGTTTCAATCTCAAAATTCAATTTCTCTGAGCCAAGAGAAATCTCGTCATTTAAAATAAGTGTGTCCCCTGATATATTTTCTATCATATGTGATCCAAAGTTTTGGCCCCCACATATGATTGTTCATGAGTTCAAACAGAAAAACAAGAAAGAAAAGTACAGTCGAGCACGGCCAACCGTAAAATACTCTCTGCATTTTATTCCCGATAATTTGAATAAAATCTGTATCTTAGTATATCCCTCCATATTACTTGGACTAAAACACGCTGAAACAAATACATTTCTTTGTTTGTATGCACATATACATTAGACATTATATGTATGCACGAACATATGTATGTGTGTATATGTAATACATTTACAATTGGTCGTCACGGCCAGAATTCGCGGGCAGCGCTGCCGTTAGAAAGAAGCGAAAACGTTCGCTCACATGTTTGTATGTTTCTGTCTCGCTTGCACACATGCACTGACAAGGCGTTAAATTATAAACTTTGTTACGTGTCTAGCTCTTTTGTTTATAGTCCGATTCAGATGCAACTTTCAGGATAGTTTGATATACTTTGTCTTCAAACGAATGTGAAATAACAATACTGTACAATAGGAACATATGCCTTAAAATCGGCATCGAAGTTTGAAAGTTATTTTATTTCTTGTGGGAAAAGGGGCGTGGCAGTCCAGAATTTTTAATTACAATGCATTTATGCCGTCTCTAGGAACCTGCATACCAAAATGTTCCTAAGTGCCACAGTTATTGAGATATTCGCCCAAGACATAAATATTTTACGAGGTATATCTAGTTTTTGCTCATTGCGAATGGGGCGTGGCATCGAAAAAAAAAGATTCTTGTATTGACTGGCTGAATATCGAGTAGATACTGACTAAATATGAGCTTGTAGTTCTTACCATCTCCGAAATCTATTTGTTCATATCAAGAATATATATATTTTATGGAGTCGGAAAAGCCTTCTTCTACCTGTTGCGCACATTTGGCTTCAGACAAACTTAATAGATCCCTCTACTCTTTTTTTGAGTACGGGGTCTAATAAATCAATAAAAAAAATAAGTTACTGACGGGATTCGAACCCGGGACTCCACCCACACGCGCCAGAACCCTAGCAGCTGCACCACGCCCTTCTTCTGACCAGACTTCGATTATCTGTGTTTACATGTAATAGTTTTTAATTTAATAACAAAAGTTACTTAAATGTCTGTGACGGCGTTCGAACCGCAGACTTCATGCTGATCATACAAGTACGAAGACTAATAACTAACAGGCATCTCTACTACTTAAACCACACTCCTGATTGAAGTTGATGTAAATAATAAATATTTAAAAAACTAAATAATTAAAATAAATTACTGACGGAAATCGAGCCCGCGAACCCACACACACGCGCCACAACCCTAACAGCTGGACCACGCCCTACTTTCAGGGTGATCTGGATTGTCTACATTTACATGTAATAATTGTTTTTTATATAACAAAAATTTATAATATGTTCCTGACAGCGTTCGATCCCACGATCCCGGGCTAACATGCACGTACGAAAAACAAAAACACGCAACTGTACTACTTAGACCACGCTCCTAATTTAAGTTGCAATAGCTAAACGTTGAGTTAACTCTTTTATTGCAAGAAAGTGTAAAAAACAATTAATTCATAAAATTCAGCATTTTTGATTAATTTGTTTTATATGTTTTTGTTGTCAGATTAAGACTTAATTTGGTGAAGATACTTTTAATAATTATACACAAATCCTGTGAGGTTGGTTGCGATCACTCAACTAACATCACATGTCTTCATACAAATTTTTTTTTTTTTACCGATTAGTCCTAGGGGAGCTATAGGCTATAGTTGTCCGATCCGGATCAAACTTGGTGAGGATAGTTATTTATCTATTTATTTATTCATTCATTTATTAACGCAGACTAAAAGCAGAGTATTGACATTTGATGCAAGG